>JAQMYF010000024.1:32217415-32232806 GCA_030014195.1 Neosilurus mollespiculum | reverse complement strand
AATCAGTGAACCGAGTCTTCTCGGAGTCGGTTACTAGCCCGCCCGAATGCTGTGGGTGTTATTCGGGGATCCAGTCCTCTCGCGGGAACTTGATGTTCAAGTTCCTCGGTGGACTTGCTACAAAATCCTATTGAGCATATGTCTCTCATTTTCCGTTTTTGCGCGCGTGAGGACCGTTTTCAGCCAAACTGGACATGTTTTCACGTCCACACTTTTGCCGAGTCCAGCGTGTGACGTTTCACGTACGTGGCCTGACTTGACCTAGTTTAGCCTGTTTGGAAGTTGAGGGCTTAAAGAGCCGGGAAACAAAAAAAAATCACAGTACACACAGCTGTGATAAATGTTGGAACTGAAAGGTTTGATTTATTAAGTCACCATGAAATATTAGCAACAAAAACGTGACTAAATATTTTATGTAAGGCTGGACCTTTAATGTTAGCTTCGGTGGAGAGAAAGGTATGCTATCACTTGTGCAACTTTTGAGTTTGAAATCCTTTTATTTACGTATTTTCAGTCATAAACTTTAACAATTTGAAGACAAACTGCAACTTTACTAATTTAAAGAGTAATTTTGTAAGTTAAACATTACAGAGTTCACAATTCACAGAGAATCAAAAACCTTTTTTTCCCTCTTGATATCATTCATATACATTTTCCCTGAATTAAAGTCCCATAGTGGTCCACTAGAAGGGGAAGGAGTTAGGCTTTCAATTGAAGTTTACAGATCTGCACTAAAACACTAGAGAGTGATTGATTTAATTTAAAAGTACTGGGCAAAAGTTTTATTCACATGCAAAGAAATGCGGTAGAGCAAAGATGCCTTATATTTAGATATATTAGTCTCCAAATTAATTATAAAAAGCACTGTAAACAGGATGAGTCAACATATGATAACAACATATCTCCCCAGCCACCACATGTCAGAAAATATGAATTGCAGAGATCCCAAAATGTTACCCAGCAGGGCTACACTGGCTAGTAGAACTACATGCCAAGTTTGATCAAGAAATCTCAAACGGTTTCCAAGTTCTGGCCCAGATATGAAATGATTACAAACACATGGACGGATGGACATACAGATAACTATATCTTCTCTGGATTCCATGCCGAGAGATAATTATAGTAAAAAGGAGACCAACTGAATATTTGATGTGATGACCCTTTGCTTTAAAACTATGAAGGGCTAACAGCCACAGTGGTCTAAACCTAAAAAAAAAAAACTAAAAAATGAGATAAGGTCATATTTTGACAGAGGTGGATAAGGTCTATGCGTGCCAGAATGGTCTATCCTCATTGCGGCATAAAATAATTAGGTGAAACAGCTTTCTGTTGGTTAGACCACTCTGGTTCTCAGCACTTCATATAATCTCAGGTACAGTTTTTTTAAAAAACAGTGTTTTACAAGGTAGTTTGCTGTAAGTTTTATTGAGCATCTTGCAGAACCAGCCACAGTTCTCCTGAAGATTTTGACTGTCACACTCCTTTTTTTTTTAATTTTATTTTATTTTATTTGCATATGAAACTCAGCAGCATTCATTATGTTATCTGAAAAGTAGTCTCTTATATATTATGCTGTTTTTTTAAGGACATACATTTTTTTTCTGTTGCATTCAATTCTATGAAGGAAAAATCACTGTACTTACATGCTAACGTACAAGTATTGAAATAAAAACTAGAGCAAGGTTTGTACAAAAAAACCCCAAAAAAACAATTTGCACAGTACTGTAAGTATCAACCTCAAATGTAGAAGTAAATACAGCATGATTACAACCAACCAAATCAACATTAATATATTTTTAAGCAAAGTGATAGACAGATCAGGCAAAATAAGTTTAAAAACCATAACACCAAAATTAAAACTCGATTAACTCTATCATCTTCATCCATTTCATCACCTAAGCTCTAACTGATATTAAATGCATGTGTGAGTATGTATAGGTTATGAAGACTTGCTTACCTTGAGGATGAGGTAGGGAATGAAGGATGAGGCTTCGTACTCGCTCAGGTGGTAGTTCTCTCTGCTCAACATGGTGAAAAGGAGTTTGAGAAATTCCATAGCCTTCATTAAGACACTGGTGTTTGTGTCAAAGAAGCGCAGCGTGAACCACTTCAGGATCAGATCCAGGCAGCCAATCACGGCGTCTGACTCACTTTCCATGTGCTGTGCAATGAGAACAATAATGAGGTGCTGCTGCTGCCATTGCGATTCATGCATCTCCACACTGGCTCCAAAATCAAGTAATTTTGTTTTGATTAAATGCCCCCGATGGATTTTGAGGGGGAAATAGAGATGTGATTCAACTTTCTTTTAGATGCCTCAAGGTTTTGAAATTGTAACAAAAATGTAATGTAATACAATAAAATAATTAATAATAAAAACAAATACAATGATATAATAAAAGTAATGTAATATAAAATCAGGATATTTGCAGAATTGCAATAGCAATAAAATTAGTACCTGGATATTGTGATATCCTATCGGGTGGTCCCGGATGATCCCAATCCCTATTGGTGCAGTGCGCATACAGCCACACAAATATCTTACCTCAATCATGGCACTGACGGCCTTCACATGGCGCTGGAAGTCATAGTGAAAGAGTTCATCCTGCAGCCACTTTGCTAGACAAGTAGCCATTTGCGTTTTTAGCTGTTCCACATATTCATCCCGTGGAGTGATGAAGTTCCACTTCAGGATCTATATAACCGTAAACCAATGATCATTACTGTCATGGTATTGACACTCTATAAGCAGGCTTCATTAGCCATGTTAATATTATCATTGTGTTATTCACTTATTATTTCTTTCTCTACATACACTTGCGCGAAAGGTCTATTTTTTCCAAGATTTTAACTAGCGTGTATATAATGCGTCACGGCTCTCCTACTGTATGATAAATGAATCTATTATTATTATTCATTTAAAGGCTGGTTCATACTTCATTCAAAGTGCTTGGAGCACACTTCTTTTCTAAGCAACAAATTGACCAGACAGTTTCTATTTATGTAAGTAGTGCAGGTGATCACAGCAAGAAGCGATTCTTAAGAGATTCTTATTCATGTGAACTTAATTTACCAAAAAATTGTGATAAGGTCCCAAATCTGAACAATTAGCATTGATTCCTTGGAGCAATTCTCTAGTGCATGTTGTCATATTCTTCTTCAGTTCTAAACAATCAGCTTTCCCACTGAAGCAGTCACTACAAGACTCAATCTACAAACAATCATGTGACTTGCAGTAGCTAATGCATGCAGAGAGGATGCATAATGTCTCTTTTACTAGACTAACACCACTACCATGTGTAATTCACTAACGTGACAAAAACTCCGGGGTAATGGAAGGGAACACTCTGGAAACTGGAAAGAGTGATTGGTGCACTGGTCAGGTGCACGAACCTCATTTATTTGCTTCAAACTTTTTAGGTAAAGTTACTTTGTGACAATGCCAATTGTAAAAATCGCTATACAAATACAACTGAAGTGAATTGAATTTTGTGTGTGTGTGTGTGTGTGTGTGTGTGTGTGCACGTTTAAGTGTTTCCATCTTACAACCGCATGCTCTTCTGTTGTATACCGTACATAATTAGAAAGTGGTGTCGTGACATCATGTAGCGGATGATAATGCATCGTGATGCCTACCTTTAGTGCTTTCTCTTCCTTCATCCTCTGCTCCTTGCCATTAGGCACAAGGATAAAGATAGGACCCGACTTGTCTTCCTCATCTTTATTCGAGGCCTTGACTGGAGCCTTCTTACCCAAAACTCCCTGAAGAACACATAAGTCAAATATCAGACTCTATAATCAGGAGACTGTAGAAGTATCAGAGGGAGGGGGGAAAGACAGAACGACCCATCCCAATCTATTCACCAAGTGCATCCCAAAGCATGATCAGCACAGATGAGTGAGCTGTGCGGAAGTTTGCTGATCTGCCTGTACCTGAGGGTTCTTATGTCTGCCCCCTGAGATTCGGATAGGTTTAGACACATTGTCTTTATCTACCTTCAGTTTCAGCTCCATACTGTTCCTCTAATCAATGCAAACAGAGGAACGTTCACACTTCAGGTCATTTGAACAAGACTTTAGGTAAAAATGTAAGCATTTATGGTACTAGTGGTCAAAGACAACTCAGATGACGTTTCAACGATAAGTCTATTGATAATGTACTGTGTCAATAAAATGCTAATTACCCAACTCAAATCCATGTACTCAGCAAACTGGTCAAAAGTTATTTTCAGGTTAAATTAAAAAGTAGTGTAATGTTTGTTTCTAAACTTTAACTAATTTAAGGGGGATAATTATCTCAATTCAAGGCATTATCTACATAGCACTCAATTTCAGCAGTAAAATTTGATCGAGTGATTGTTTCTGGCATTTTACTTCCAATAGCAGTAATTATTACACAGCTTATTTGATTCTGAATGGTTAATTACAACATTATTCCTTTATAACAGACTGTACATAAGTATAAAACACACCACTGCTAGGGAACGAATAGATTAACAGAAGCAATACAATATTTTTAAATCAATCGAAGCAGCCATTTAATAAGTAGGATACTATGATCATATAATAATGTCATTATCATGAAATAAATTCCTTTAGAGGGATGCAAGACCCTTACTTACCTCACTGCATAGCTTATTTCTTATACGCTTTGAAATAGTGTTCAGCAGAATATTCACAAATAAAAATATTTACTCGTTTTGGGGGAAGAAAACCCCTCAGAAAACCTAGGTTTATTCAGACCTTTTTCTGGGCAGGCCCTCCCGTTTTGGGTTTCTTGGTGTCCTGTTTGGGTTCGGGGGGGCTATAGTCATCCACTGGAGGCTGGCTTTTAGCTGGTGCTGAAAGATCAAAAACAGAAAGAGATTTTCCCTGAATCCCACACAGCTGCACTAGATAATGACCCAGTGAACAAAAAGCTGAGCCATCCATACTTAAAATTGAAGTCTGGAAAAAGAGAAAGAAAGGGAGCATACCTGGGGCAGGTTTTGATGAAGGAGCACTCTGAGCCGCTTTGGATGAAGCAGCTTTTGCAGGTGCTGCAGGTTTAGCAGGCATTACAGCCCTAGCCTTCTCCAACATGGCAACCACCTGGTCCTTTGAGGCTGGCTAATGAGACAACAAACCCAACATTTACAGAAGATTAGATTTTTTCCCCAAATGGTAGATATCACGGCCCCTCAGGAACATCATAAGAAAATCTCATGTTACAGCAAAGCCACGATTTTGGTAATATCTATGAAACTGTATTTATGCAAAATGAACCAAACAGCATTAAACAAAAAAGTGAAATGTCTTTTCTGAATAAGGTGGACTGACTGCACATTTTATCTCTTACAGCATACCTTGTGTTTGTTAGTGGCCTTGCTCATCTTTTCATAGCCCAGATGCATCATAAACATGGGTAGTGCATCCTGGGCTTTCTTCCGCACGTCTCCACTGCGATCCTCCAGGCAGTTGTACAGGTGAGGGATGCACAGCATCAGATCAGCGGGCACGGTGCGCATGTTGGGCAGCCGCTCAGCCAGCCAACCCAGAATCTACCACACAAAGAGAGATATTTGTGACTGCTTATAAGATCAGTCCCATCCTACTTCCACAAATTCTCCCATTCCAATCCTGAAGAATGTATTCAAAAAATGTATAAGTTTTGTTTAAATGCTGATAATTAGCCGTGGCCTACTTGGGACATCTCTTGTCAAATTATCCAAAGATTTTCATGTAATGCTGTTCCCTACTTCAGTTTTATCTATTTTGTTTTTTTCAGACAATTTGTTGGGTGTTAATTTTCACATAATACTAACAACTCCTTCGTGTTCTTAGTACATCACCAAATAACTGTGAATGGAGTGAATGGTGGTGAGCGATAAGCTAAAGATAAAATCTTAACATTACAATTCTGATGTTATGCTGGTTAGAAATAATTTCAAGAAGGCACAGGGCAGGTGATCTTAATCTGCATAACCGTGTAAAGTAAGTCATATTTCAAAAGGTGTCCTTCAAATGCACCAACAACAGAATTCAGTGATGTTCTCAGGTTAAGTGATTTTTTTTATGCCTTTTCAGAGTCCATATCAAGTCAAAAGCATGTCTAAAAGATAATATACTTACTACATCATAAAATATATAAAATAAACACACAAATGGTTGCATTAAAAATGCATGTGGCAGAAACTAATACCTCTCGTGGTGGCACCTTCCAAAATTATCATCCAAAGTATTTTGAGAGGAAAAACATTCCCTTGTGACATTTAAACAATGAAAGCAAAGTAAGCTATATGGGCACTTGGAGTGCAAGGCTCCTCCACTAGGCACAAATGGATTATGGTGACAAGTGCACTGAATAACCTGAAAAATCTGCTAAAGACGGCAGGATTCATTATAAAATGGCACTGTTGTAATGAAATGTCTCTCCCTAGTGGGTATCTGATTAACATTTATTTACAAATTTTTCGCACGTATTGACCTTAATGGATTTTTTTTCTCATGCACGGGTCATCTCCAAAATTGAATGAATTACTTGTAACTTTTTGGGTTAAACTGCACATAAATATACAGACAAACAAACTTACTAACAAACCAACACAGATGAAAACATGACTTTCCAGTGGAGGTAAATATGCTTGACGGTCAATGACAAATGCACAAATGGCACGCTGTTTCCATCAATACTACAGTCCCATTTGATTATCCCTCATTAAAATGTCTTATGTTTAACCACAATACCATAGCTCCATCTATCTCTACTTTTTCTTTGACTTAAGGCCTTTGTGATGACTGGCCTCTATTCAAAACATCTTAGAACTAGGACCGGTGACATAATCAGACTAATGCTGAGTTCATTTTACTCTGTGTGTGTGTCTGTCAGGTGCCAATACCTCCTGTCTGAGAAAGGGATTCTCCCGTTTCAGCTCTTCAGACATGTCTTCACCTTCCAGCCACTCCTTCATGCCTGTCTGCTCCACCCATACATTTAGTGTTGTCATGGCAGCAGCACGGACGTTGGGCTGGAAGAACAAGGTGTGGTTTCAGTTGCATATTCACAAACAGATGGTGCTATTGACAAAGTGAATCATCAGATAACCAGTGTAACCCAATGGGATGCACTGCCCAAATGAGGCACAGCAGTCAGCATTGCTGCCTCACAGCTACATAGTTCCTGATTTGATCCTGAGGTCGGTTACCTGTGTATGTGCAAGTAGGCGGACTGCCTTGCATTGCCTATAGGTGTGAATGGTGTTTTATACAGTCATTGTATAAAATTTAATTGTGTGTGTGTGTATATAAAATTAACGATCCGCCAACTACTACATGTCTTTATTTGCAAGATGGAGATTCCGATCAGGTGCATTTTGTGACAATATACTAGAGAAGCAAATAAAATAAAACAAATAATTAAAAGAAACTGGGATTTACTCAAAAGATGCTTCAGATGCCCCAACTATCAGCTTTGGAAGAGCAAAACTTTAAAAAGATAAAATCGTCAAAAGTTGTGTTCCACCAGCAAAATAGGTCAAATCAAAAACTTGGTTAAGTTCCAGACCAGGAAATTACAAATGTGGGAATTTCAATCATTGTTGAATTATGACTAATACCAACTATTTTAATGACATGACAGGCAGTAAATATGACATTAACTGTTGCTTAATTATAATTAGCATTATATATACATATATTGTTCCTTATTTGGTCTTGGGTACATTCTGGGGGACATTGATTATTAAAATTACAAGTACACTGACACCGGAACAACTATTTATATTTAGAAATATTATATTTTTATAATATGTTTGTGAGATGGCAATATGCGAAATATGCAGATTTTTATTTTTTTTTGAAAACGATAGTGTAAGTAGAGGTGCACAAGACTCCAGTCGGCCGCCTCTTCATAGAAGGGGCGGATTCGCTGGACCTGTGCATCATTTCGCAGGTTTTTCTTTGTCAAGAGGAGCGGAATTGCGTGATATGTGCAAAAATTAGTCACTTGAGTTGTTCAAAAACAAACAAAAAGGACCGAACTGCTTCCGAAGTTGTTTGCGCCACTCTAAATTCGCCCCAAACTTTAAGCAACCTCAAAACTTTTTCCAAGACCGCAAAAAAAAAACTGACCATTTACCTCAAATTCGCCTTCGAAAATACATTCATTTACCCTCAAACTAAAATTCACTTGTATATTCGGCCATTATTGTTTACATGTTAACTAGGCTTAAGTCACACTTACTCAAACTTATGACTTTAAAAACATGTTCGCATAAGTATTCGTCCACTTTCTCTCACTGCAGTACAAATACCACCAAATCCCATAATGTTGCATCAAAACAGCTCGGAAATTATGCTGCACTGAATCACTGGCTGTTTTACATTCATCCTAATTACCCAATATGATACAAAGAAAATAGTCAAAAGTTCTACCTTGCTGTCTCCCAGTACAGTGATGACGGGGAATCCCAAATTCTTCACGTGTTGTTTGAGAGCTGGACCCATAGCTGTAGCAATCTGCTGCAAGATGGTCAGGGTTTGCTGAACCTGAACACAGACACACACTTTCATCAGTCCAATCATCTTAAAAATAATAAAACATAGCTGTAGCAAATCATAAACCACAAAGTAGTGAGTTCCACAATGGCTATATGCAGAAAACTGAACACAAGCATAACCTATAGAAAACATCATGACACACAAGGTAATAAGATAAAAGATACCAGGAGTTTGTTGGAGTCACTGAGACGACCCTTCAGTGCCATGGGCAGATCTCCGATGTTGGCCTGGATGAACTTGGCCTCTGAAATGACGGCTGTCACCTCATCCAGCCCTTCCTTCCGGATCTTCCAGTTCTTATCACTGATCTTCGACACCATATCTGATGTAATTTTATCACTAAAAACCAGAGTGCAGATGATCCACGACATGTTATCAAGCTCATTTATGATCTCTGTGCCCTCTTTTTGACCTAAAAGTAAGACCCGAGCAGTAATTTAAAATCATGGTGCATTAATCCTGACCTGATATCAGTTCTAGGTAGCAGGTCCATGATGTCACCAGCACCCCCATCCGTTTCTTCCTCCTCAGCATCCTCTTGGTTGTCCTCTACTCCTTTCTTGGTCAAGCCTCGTGTGGGAGCAGGAGGAGACTGGCCTTGCATCTGAAAACCCCAGAGTCGCATACCATTACGTCACAGATAGTGCTAATCCTTCAGCGGTTCGTAATAAGAGAAAAACTAAAAAAGCCAGTAAGTATTATCTAATGGTGTCTTTATGTACCTTCTCAAACTCTGCGTCTATTTGAGAAAGCAGGGCAGGCTTCTCATCTTCGAAGAACATGCGCAGAGGAGGCCCCATGTACAAGTACATCACCCCCAACAGAGCGATAGCAGACGTCCTGACAGCCTGAAATTTACACAAAGGTTTAGTTTAAAAAAAACCTCATGAGAACATATGTATATATGAAAATATTTCACATAGTGGTAAAAGCAAAAAAATAAATAAATAAGTAAATAAGTAAGTAAGTGAGTAAGTAAGTAAGTAAGTAAATAAATAAATTAAAAAAAAAAAAAAGGCCAAACCAAAAAAAAAAAAAAACAGGGCCTTTGGGGCATGGGAAGAAACCAGAGTACCTGGAGAAAACCCATGTGAGCACAGAGAGAACATGCAAATTCTACACAAAAACACCCAAGATCAGGACTTGAACCCAGGAACTCCTGTTTGAGAGGCAGATGTGCTAACCATCACACCGCTGTACCGCCTCTATAAACTGTTTAGACTCCTTCATAGGTATAAGTGCTTCAGAGATTATTAACAGATGGATAAAGGGACAGACAGATGGTCTGGATATTGATTTTAAGGAACATCCAAAAATTATTCTCCGTTAATATAATTACATTTTTTTAAATCAATCATTCTGAAAGGCAGCAAATACCATGATAAAATAACACCCTTAATTATTTTCATAACGGCAAGTGAACTATCTCACCTATAGCTGCTTCCCTAGAAAAGTGTCAATTCCATTACTACTTAGATTCATGGTATGCACAAATGTAGAAATATCTTTGAGAAAAGTGCCATGAGATTGTCATATTGACACCCCTATGTATGAGTGGGTACTTATTTGAATATAACTAAATGTTTAACCTATAATCTAAGAACACTGGATACTTCAAGATCTGTGTAATAGATTCTACCATTTGCTTAACAAAATACACACATCTAAGCACACTTAAGACTTTGTGCAAATACACTTAGAACAGGAAGTGTGCAAAGAACTATTTGAACAAAGGATTGGGTTGCCACACACACACAAACACAAACACACACTCTCTCACCGGGTTGGTGGCGCCCAAAGCCGTTTTGACGTTGTTGATGAACGCCTTCACATTAATCCTGCAAAATTTAATTGTAACAATAAATACACTGAGTATGAATCATCATGTACATAAATATGCAATAGATGAGAGGACGGACAGATTAGTGATCACGACTCACCCTGCAAAGCCGAACTCCTTCATGGCGTTGGCTAGCCAGTTCAGTGTTTCAGCCTGGTTTTTAGGGTTCTTTTGTGCAAAGGCCAGAGAGACCACCTGTACAGAACGACGACAGGAAAACACATCACTGATTATAAATTAAAGATGCTGAAGTGCACACACCCACTAGAAACTAAAAGTGGCATGTCTCCTGCTGGTATACCTGCAGGGTTAGAACACGTGTACTAACATCAACATCATCTTCAGCCATTTTTAAAGAGGTGTTTTTTCCTCCACTATATTTTTAACTAGACCAAAACCCAAACTCCACCTGTTCAGCAGTCCATGGCAGCAAGCAGGATTCTCCGATGGCAGTCAGAGCCTCTCTGGCATTGCTGCCACACTTCACATCACCGATTTTGTCCACCAGGCCATCCAGCACGACGAGAGCCGATGTTTTCGAGAAGGAACCTTTCCCAGCAATTAGGCCAACGATGTGCAGCTTCATCTGCATCACCTGAGCATGTGCAAAAGAAGGATTTACACGTGCTTAAAATGTTAGAAACAGGTGAAACCTGGTCGACTAGAGAGAAAGTCCACTGAATTTGGCACTGTGAATGAAACTTGCCTGAAAATTGGTCTCTTTCCAGCCAGGTTTCTTAGCCAGCATTCGCACTAGAGCCTGGCATGGCATTTCAGTCCTGTCCATCTGTTCAACAGCCTGACACACACACACCAATTCAGTCAACAAAAGATTTCATTGAGCTTTAGCTGTGTTCAAAAAGAGTTAGACAGGGGTGTGTGTATGAGAGAGAGAGAGAGAGAGAGAGAGAGAGAGAGAGAGAGAGAGAGAGAGAGAGAGAGATATGAATGCCATGTAGTCACCCTTTGAAACTCCTCCATGCTAGCTAGCCTTTCCTTCCAGTTAGCGCTGCCCAGCAGCTGCACACAGGAGGCCGGGAGCACGGCTGCAGCCTTCTCCTCACACACTTCCAGCTGAGGAGAGCACACATACTTTAATAAAACTAAAGACTTCATGATGTATTGAAGTTTAATTGAATTTTTCCACAAAAGAAAAATTACTACTACTACTACTATAACAATGATTTCATTCAAATGTCTGACTTACAGATAATTCAGTCTCAACAATTTCTTTTGTTTCCGATGCTTTCTTCGACTTGCCCCCGGCAGCGGCAGCAGGTTTTCCTTTCTTGGGAGGACCTGCAGCCTGTGAAAATTGAGTCAAGCCGAACAGTCATGTGACCGCTAATGTTCACACAGGCGAGCAATGACCCGTTTACCATTTATCACAGCCTAGCCCTGGAAGTTGTTGCTACTATAAATTATAAACCATGAATTTCTTCACTTTAGGCAAATTAGTAGCTACGGTGGTAAAAATGTTCAGCACTATGACTCTGACCATTAACCGAAAGACTGTTAACACTTACTTTGGGTGCCGGAGCCTTTTTAGGAGGACCAGAAGGTTTAGCAGGAGGCTCTTCCACAGGGGCAGCTTTTGCGGCAGGTTTCTCCTTCTTCTGCCCCCCTCCTCCTCCTCCTCCACCACCACCACCATCTCCCTTCTTCCCTCCAACCAACTCTACTTTATCAGAACATTCTTTTATCTGTGTGGGAAAAGACACCAGTACTCTAATTCTGCCCCATGAACATGGACTTAAGACACAAATCTTAGACACACTGCACCCTGCTCTACCTTGTCAAGTTTGAGTTTGTCCAGATCAGCCAGGAAGGGGTTAACAGCTCTCTCTCCAACCACCTTCATGGCTATACCTAACGCCTCAAACGCAGCATCCCTCACCTCTGGAGCAGAGTCATTTACTTGCTATGTGAGAGACAAATGACATACATTCTTTTACTTTGTTCACAGACACTACTCTTATTTATTTTTAAACTTCAGTCTTTAAGCAAACAAGAGAAAGTCAGTTTTTAAATGCAAAGATGCACCGATCAATCAGCCAATGACCAGAACCGACTAGCCCCCCTAAAGTTAGCTAGAAAGCTAGTCATGCAGGCAAGTTCAACAGTATGTTTTTAGCTAATTAGACTATATTATATTAGCAACATTACTTTTGTAGATGAAGTGTAGTCACAGATAATTAAAATGGATGACTATATTATCATTTTATTTCTGGCTTAACCATCAATTTTCCAACATACGCTCCTGAATCTACATTCTGTGAATTATACCTTGATGAAAGCAGAGCAGAACGGCTTCAGGACACTCTTTGGCAATGTAGCAGGAGTGCAATGGCGAAAGCTTCGGGCCAGGAATAGTGATGCCTGCTGTTTGATCGATGGGTTCTTGTTGTCCATCACTGCCAACACATCCTCACTGATGTTGTGTAGACTCGTCTGCACAACACCAGAGAGAGGGAGGAAAAAAGTTAACATGATAATAATCTTTTAATTATTCCATGCATAAGAAAAATTGCCCCATTGTGAGCCTTAAGTGTGAAACAATACACCACCTCGTCATTTATTATTTCTTGCATAACAGCACACCTGAATTTTTGTTCAATGAAGCTGTTAATTTCCAGTAGTATAACAGAAGAAAATTATAACAATTTATATATTAAGTAATTTAGGTAATAAGCTACTTGGTAACATCCACATCATACAAATAAACATTCCTTCATTCATCATCATGTAACCACTTAATTCTGGAAACAGCAGCCACTCCACCTAGCAGCACTGTTTTGGGGAGATAGGAGGAAACAGAAGAACCCAAAGGAAACCCATGGCGATATAATGAGTGCCTCCAAAAACCTCATGTAGATGGTAACCTCAGGTTCAGACACTGGACCCAAGCTACCAAGCTTAAATACATTACATGAAGTATTTCTCATCAGTTGGTTGGAAGGGGAATTCAATCAAGGTTATTTGCTGCTATTATAACAAATCACACTAAGTTAAGTGAGTGTCAAGAATTTATTTGGGGCCAAATTAATTTTATGAATTAAAATTTGGACATGACCAGAAACTTTCATGTTTTTACCACTCGTCAATCATGCAAGTCATGTCTGAATACAAACCCGATCCAATGCATTCTACTGGTGTTCCGGTTCAACGTGCTGTCACTTCAATAAATAGTTTATTAAATATCAAATATGACTGATTAGCTGACGTGTTTAACATCAAGTAAAATGATTTTATCTAGTGTCTTGGCTGATCCACTGTAGTTGCAATGAAAATGAATGTAAATACACCCCCAATACTTTAAGAATGTATTTACTGCACTAGTTAGATTAGAAATGCTCACAGTTAGGAAGACCGCATCAATTGCCTCCTGTAAGGCTTGGACCACCTGAGGTTTCTTCTCCTTGAACTTTTCCAAAATGGTTGGCACCACCTTTTTAGGAAGAAAAAAAACAAACATAAAGCATATTATTTGTACAGATTGCTTTCATATAATCTTACATGTGTGTATTTGAATGACAGTTTTTATTAACTTTTTTATTGATTTTCTTATGTATTAGATTCTTTAACTACAGCAACATTATGTTTTAGCTTTTGGTTTAGATTATCACTGTTGCTTGTTGTACTGTAGACTTGAACTGTGTCTTATTTTGCGATTCACTTGAAGAGGTAGAGCCCACTGTATTTATTGGATACATTGTAAATAAACCATTATTATTATTTCTCTTATTATATATATTTTTATTATTATTCATTCATCATGTGTCAACAAACACTGCATGAGTCAACTTTCAGGCAAATATTAATGTCCTAACTAGAACTACTGAATGGCGGTTATGTCTCCATGCAACAAGACCACAGAAACCTTGACCTTTAATCTCCAAATATAATCAGCTCATCCTTCTGTCATATTGGACTTTTATGAAGTGCTTGAAGAAAATCCCTCAAAGTGTTTGAAAGATCATGTTCAAAAGAATGGCACAGATGAGGCTGCAACATGTTGACCTCTAAAATAGAATCAGTTGACTCTTGAGTCAAGGTGGATATTCATGCAAAGTTTAAAGAAAATCCCTCACAACATTCTTGAGATATCATATTCACAAGAATAGCCTGGACGGACACAGATATGGACGGGCACCCTGAAAACATAATGCATCCAGCACTGGCTATCACCAGCGGGGAGGAATAAAAATGTATTATATTTAACCACTTAAGGTGAGAAATGTAAGGCTACACATCGTACAAAATCAGTGTGGAACCTCACTCACTAACAGCAATATTAGCTTAATGGATGAACTATTATTAATCTCTTTACTTCTCTTCACTCACATGACCAGCATAAGTTCCAAACTTTTTGCGCAGTCCTGTTGCTAGTCCAGCTAGACATTTGGCCGCCAAAGTCACGAGCATCACGTTGGCATCTTTTCCAATAACCTTCAAGGTACAAGACAAACATGATGCTTTCAGTAGCTGCAATCACAGAAGTCAATTTTCCACTGGTTACACAATGTTACCTTCTTGAGAGCTCGAACCAAATCCCCATAGTCTCCGCCCTCAAGTTTGGGGTTTTTCGTGAGGACCTCCACTGCCTCTAAGGCCTCCTTTCTTTCCTGCCATTTCTTTGCTTCCTACAACAAGAAAAACAAGAAATACATTAAAAAAAAAAAAAAAAAACAAGAAAATACATACATACACACACATAAATGTATATATGTATTTATGCATGTATGTACGTATGTATGTATACATACATACATACATACATACACACACACACACACACACACTGTGTGCACAATTATTAGGCAAGTGATTATTTTGAACATACCATTTTATCCATAATTTCCAACTCCAAGCTGTATAAACTTGAACGCTTATTGGATTTAATGCACACCAGGTGATGTGTATTTGTGTAATGAGGGAGGGTGTGGCCTAAGGAGATGAACACCCTATATCAAGGTGTGCATAATTATTAGGCAGATTCTTCTCCTCAGGAAA
>JAQMYF010000024.1:32199843-32217315 GCA_030014195.1 Neosilurus mollespiculum | reverse complement strand
ATTTAAAAAAAAAAAAAAAAAAAAAAAAGTGACGAACAGGTAAATCCAGCTACACATACAATTGCAGACTTACAATTTTTTCATAGAAGTCTTTTGGGAGTTTTGAAAGTATCTCAACTGCTTCCAGCAGCTCATACGGATCCACCTGTCCATCACCTTCTTCATCGTCATCACCTGAAGACATACTTGTGCACTGAATACTTATTGAGAAGCTACGTGTGGATAATTTTCAATCAAAATGTATAAACTCAAGTATTAATATCGTATAAAAGCAGCAAAAAATGTGAAAATAAAATCATGATGATTATACTGTATCATTAAGTTAAAGGTTTGTACCATCAGCCTCATCTCCGCCGGTTGCTTGCTGCTGCTCAAACTTAGTTTTCAGATCCTGCTGCGAGCGCAGAAAGCGACTCTGCTTTGGCACCCCTACAGGTAGCTTCACCCACTCCTCCTCCAACTCTTTCAACTACACACACACACACACACACACACACAAGTTAAACATCAAATCAAACCTTTTACAAACTTTCCTCTAAACAGAAATAAACACCCTTGTCATGGTTAAAAGCTAAATCCTTTTTCAGACCCAACGGATTTAAAAGTGACTTAAAAAGTGGTTTAATAGAATTTGGAACTTGGCAATAATAACATCAACTCAGACTTCTGACCATCAGCTGATATGGGCAGCCGCTCCGTGACGGCGATGACTCTTTGCTTGCTTCTGTTACCAAGTTATGTAAACATCAGAGGAACAATGGTAGCCTGTGTAGGATCTGGGATTCATTTTGTAAATGTTCTGACCTTTAAAGTCTTTATATTATTATATTATAAATTAATATATGAAAATGGAAGAATCAGAACTTTATTAAAAATTAAAGAAATTACATGGTGTGTGCGACACAGAGAGAGAAATTCAATACTAGAATGTCTTTCCTTCATATTTAAAGTTCTGTATACTTAATAAACAGGCATATTTTTAATTAAAAGGCCTTAGAGAAGTAACAGGAAGTGGAAAAACTGAAAGAATCAAAATAGCATTTCTGCATCTTTACAAAACAAAATCCATATGGCCAGAAGTTTGTGGACACCTGACCTTCACACCTATAAATATTCGTCCCCAAACCGTTCCCAGTATATATTTGTATTGCTGCAGGTTCACATGACCCAGCATGACAACTAACCAAGATCGGAATGTTCTCCACAGAGCCTTGACCTCAGACAGCAATGCTTGAGCTCACAAATGCTCTTGTACTTGAATCACAAATACCTACTGCCACACTGGTGCAGGGTATGACAACAAAAGGGAACTCTGGAAAGGGATATTCAAAAAGCACAGATGATGTGATGATCAGGTGTCCACAAACTTTTGGCAATACAAATCAATCCATTATGCAAGTGCAGGCCATACGACACTAGTTACCAGGCAAGGCAAGGGGTTGTTTATTTCATCTGGATGTTTTATATGAGGGTAAAGTACAGGTATTTCTGTGCGTTATTTTGTGGGTAATATTTTTATGGCATTACCATAACAATGCCTTATTTGCTGGAGAGGTTTTGGCTCCAGAAACAAGCCTGAAAAATAGCACATTTGGGCTTATTGGATACAAAAAAATTCACTGTAAGGAGTCCTACAGTTCAATCACACAATAGGCAAGAAAAAATAAGAATAAGAACAAAAAAAAAAAAAAAAAAACTCTAAAAGCAATAACTATGAGATCACAATAAGAACTCTGTCACTATGGCCTTGTCAACAGTTCCAGACTGTGATTTTAGAGATAACCCTGACAGATATTTGTCAGAGACAGAGATTCAACAGAGAAGATTGGCAGGTTAAAAAAGAAAATGCTCTGATGCTCGCCTCTCACCTGGACAGAGTTGATGTTCTGCAGTGGAGTTCGCAAAGCATCCCGAATCCATTTATAGATCTCTACTGCTATCAATTTGGCCTCGTCACGCACCGCCTTCTCTCGAGACTCAAACAGCTTTGGCAACACTTTGACGACTGGCTTCAGGGTTATGATTTTGGAACCAAATTCACTACAAACAAATATACAAATAAACCTCGATTCATCTTCAGGAGATTTTGATTACAGCTTTGTAAAAATAATCAACAGGGCCAATCTATCTCACCTCAATGCCTTTCGGAGTGTTTCAATGCAGGCCACGACAATCTTAGGGTTCTTGTTATCTAGTCCTTTGATGAGTTCATCCTGCACAATCTCAGCTTTCTCGATCTCGACGTACATGAGGCAGATATCCATTCCCAGCTCTTTGGCTCGGGCTTTCGGCTGGTTGAAAACTTTACTTATTACACCCGACACCACTTCCCCTGTTGTTCTGAAAGGCAAGATCGACATTTAATCACTTTGCCATGCTAATTATTCAGGTGGGCTTTTTCATCCTATTCTACTTATTTATTTATAAGGAATATGCAATTCTTTATGACAACCCACAATTCCAAAAAAAGTCGAGAGTGTGCAAAATGAAGGGGGAAAAAAATAAAAAAACACCCCCACACACAAAAAAACCCCTAATGAAATTATCACAAAATCTCAAACACTTATTTTACTCACAATACAACATCAAATGTTAAAAGTGAATAATATTCTCATTTTAATAAATATTCAGAAAATTGAGACAGGGCAGCAAAAGGCTAGTAGAGTAAGTGATACTAAAAAGAAACAGCTGGAGGAACATTTTGCAACTAATTTCGATAAGGTCATTCTATTTCTATTCTATTTCTCATGCAACTGCATCTTTATTGGCCTGGAATTATTCTTACAATGTGAAGTGTTCTTATAGGAAAATCATCTACTTTGGGCTGATAACAGCAACACATCAAATCCATCCTGACAACTTCCATGTTATATTGAAATATAAATTTCATAAGCATTGTTACCTTAGGCTTTTTTTAATGTATATAATTTATAAATTTAATTACATCTTTGATCCAAGTAATGAGCCTTTGTATTCCAAAATAGGCAAAACAAAAAACCTGGCATCTTTAACACTAGAACCACTGTGGCACAGAATGCTGTCAAGTTCTGTAGCTATTTTGGGATAAACACACAATATTGCTCAATAAGCATGTCTGCCTCTGGACACCACAACGATCAACAGGCTCAACATTCAGACTGAAAATGTCCATTACGGCAGCATCCAGTCAATACACCCAAGCAACCATATGCAAATTCTGTTTAAGCCACACACAAATCCTAGAGCAGAGTTGTTTCTCTTTCCAGAACTCTGCCAGACACAATGACTAAGAGGTTTTTCAGGCTGTAAACAGTATGTCTTTCTGTAGAAAGGTTTATGTTCAGCTAAGGTCACATGACTCCTATTTTACTAAGGTACACATGGGAAAAAAAACATTTATCTGAACCAAGCATCTCCTACAACGCAAAAAAAAATGGACAAACTAAGAATGACACCATGGACACGATAGTATTCATTTATGCTTTCAGTACTTAATGTGGACTTCAGGTCCAACTAGAAGTTAACTACAATCGGGTGATGGCTACTAGCTACTAATGTGTTAAGTCTAAGGATAGCACATTCTCCTCCGTCAATCACAGAAAAAATAACCAATCATGTGCTCAAGTATGTAGCAGAGGACAGATAGCAGATGTGTGTTACTCTGCACTGTGACAATGCGATGTGTGTGTGTACATACACACACATACATATATATATATATATATATATATATATATATATATATAAATACATATATATATATATATATATATATACACACATATATATACACACATACACACACATACATATATATACATACATACATACATACATACACACACATTATATATATATAAAAACACAATGAACAAGCAACTTCGTGGAATGGTGTGAGCCAATCCAAGTAGCTATAGCTTAATTATTGTTAATACCCATGTATTACTTTCCTTAAAGGAAAAAGGCTTTCCTTGGAGTATTTAAATCCATTTATATCACCAGTCTGCATTGGGTACAAGTTCAGTGATTCAGGGATCAGTCTGATACTATACAACCAGCTACCTCCTTACAAAACCCAAGTTAGATGAAGTCACTTACTTGCCAGCTACATGTGCATTCTCAATAAAGACAAGTGCTGCTTCCAGTCCTTTCAGTTGAGCCACGGCATTGGACTCAGTGACAAACTTTTTGATCAGTCCCAGGTATTTCCCCCATTCAGGACTCTTCTCATCCCCAATCCTCTGGAAAAGCTTCAGAGCTTCTTCATATCCGTTCAGTCTGGCCTTCCATACCTTACAAGAACAGTTTTTTAAATATTATTCTTAACTATAAAAAGCATTAAAAACACAATGCCGTTTAGATCCACCTTTAGGTCTCTAAAGGTCATCATTCTCAAGATGGCTTTTACTTATTTTTTTGTTTGTTTTCTTGGACAGATTTTTTGACCCTTACATCATACACTTCAGCCTCTATGTTTCATTTGTTGGGATTAAACGAATCAGGGGGGAACTCAGACAATATCTCAGTAACAAAAACCACTGATCTGTTGGTGATACAGACATTGGTAGCAAAATAGTATATACACAATACTAGCACTTGCTTCAGTTTGTAAGTGTGTGGTATTAAACAAGTGATAAGTGTGTGACAGTGATAAGGAAAGAGCGTCTAACCATCGAGTTGCTTTTGGAGCATCAACATTTTAGTTAATTTTCCTTAAGAAAATGTACTCACCATTCCAAACAAACATGGCTTTGAACTTCTATCTCCCCACAGACGAAAGTGCCCAAGTTTGGGTGCAAAAGGTGGTTCCCTTCCTGAGTTATGAATTGGTTATTTTTTCTTAATAAAACCTATAGTGTACGTCCGTCCTTTCGGTGTACGTGTTAACATGCAGACCCTGTATTATTCTTTGAAAAAAAAAAAGGGAAACAAATATAGAACAAGGTGTACGTACAATACTCGGGGCACGTGATGTGACATGGTCGAATTTAAGAGTCTGGATACATGTATGGGGTTTGAGAATTCCCACAAAAACTTGTCAAGTAAGGGAAATCATATGTGAGCTCCACTTTTGGGCAGTGCCTAAATCTATATATTATGTGTGGCTCAAGAGTTCCAAGTCATATTATGATCAAACTGAAATCATTATATTCAGTCGTAAACCTTTCTGTTACATAATTACACATTTCATAACAACAATACAGGTGGCATGGAGGTGTAGTGGTTAGCACATCTGCACAGAAAGAAGGTCCTGGGTTTGAGTTTCAGGCTCGAGGTGTTTCCATGTGGAGTTTGCATGTTCTCATCATGCTTGTGTGAATTTCCTCTGGGTGCTCCAGTTTTCTCCCATAGTCCTCCATAGGAGAACTGGCTGTTATCCCTAACTATAAGTGTGAATGGTTGTGTGCGTGTTGGCCCTGCGATTTACTGTTGAGCTGTTCAGGGCGTACCCTGTCTGTACCCAGAGGCTGAGATAGGCTCCAGCCTCCCAGTGACCCTAACAGGACTAAGTGGTTCGGCAAATGAATGAATGGATAAAGACAAGCCAACAGACTCTGAAGCAGTGGCAGCAACTGTTCTTTTACAACAATGAGGGTTGTTTCAAACAGCACATGGTGCAGGCGACTGCAGAAAGACAATGGGGAAGACTGTGCTTCCTGAGGTGCAAACCGATGAGTAACAAACAGTGTAAACTGCTGATATAGAAACAGCGTGGTGTAACACGTCTGATGATTTTAGCATGAGAGCGAATGAGAGAGAGAGAGAGACACACACACACACATTACCTTGTGTTCGCACTTCTGGTCGATAGGCAGCTTCATCCACTCGCTGTCGTCCCCCATGATGATGGTCCCTCTGTTTTCACCTTATCTACTCAACTGAGGATAGACAGATACCATGCAAATAATAATAAATTAATAAAAAGGTAGTCAGAAATTACTGATTCTGTGAGGGAAATGTCATAGTTATGCTGCGAAAAATCAATTATGATCAATAAAAGAGAACAGTATTATAGATTAGCAGAAGAAGAATAGAAACCAGAGAATTTCTGCAGAAATTTTGAATGTTTGCTTGCAGCTTGTTGCATGGCTACCAGGTGTTCTTGTGGCTGTGACGCAGCGCCGCATGGCTGGTGGATGTTGGATTTGTTTACTGGTATGTAAAGGACTATCGAGTTTTTACTTGTGGTATTAAAGAGATGATGTCACAGAGTGGGGCTGGATTCTGTGCAGAGGTCATAGAATGTTTTTTTTGGAACGGGGGCGAAAATGATGGAGATGATGTCACAGAGACTTTTTTTTAAGTGTAGATAGCAGATCATGTGCACATATACAACAGCCATGGGAAAAATTTAAAAAATGTTTGAAATGCAGTTGAAAGCAGACAGAAATGGCGAGAAATGTCAGGAGAGAATGGAATTGAGAATATTCTTCAAGAAAGTAGGATGTCAAGAGATTTATTTAGTGGGATGTCAAAAGTTTATTCATTTTTCTTAAAACACGAGAACTTAGGATTCTTTTTTTTATTGAAAAGATGCACTGAGTTCCTTTACACATTTCTGAACAGTAGGTGTCGATATGCATGAAATGCAAGATGCAATCCGCCAATAAAACGAAGAAGAAGGAGGGACCACTTTTAATAGATATTCACATAAGAGGTCTCTTAATTTTTTTCATGGCTGTATGCAACCCACTCCAGCACAATATTAACTGCTAATCAGGAAATGCCACCTTTGAGTAAATAGCATTTACAGTTTCAGAACCAATTCCTGAATGTCCACATTCAGCACGCATAAACTAAATGAATCCGGCTCTCAACCAACCAGTGCGATCTTTCTAGCATCCTCCTAGCAACAGGTAACTTCTATGTACACCGAGTCATGTCTGTTGTGAGGCTTCTCATTGGTTTACTGTTAATATGATTCAGGGAATCCTTCTGGGACTCTGTAAGTAGGTAGAATATTCGGGTCAGATTATGGATAATAGGGATTTATCCTGAACAATCACGAAAGTGACAGATGTAGAAAAATCGGCAAAATAAGTGGATTTTTCCCCATTGTTTTACAACAACTTGGACATTAAACCCTTTAAGCATTTTAGCATGGATAGATCATGTTTACGGATATTTCAACTTGTCATGTTGAAGATTATGATTTGATGGAAGTATTTTTGGCGATATCGCGTTTTCGTCCAGGTAAGACATTTTTAACTTACTTTGGCTCTTACTCAAAACACTCTCTGCGAATTAATCCATGCTGGAGCAAGTCACATATTTGTCCATGGAATAAAAGATGCTCATTTGGCTGTGAATTAGTCTGTAAGCCAAAGCAAAAGCTCCAGACCAAAGAGTGGGGATAATGTGCTAGTACAGTCTGCAATCGCCGTTAAAAAACAAAAACAAACTGATTTGAGCAAATTCTGAGCAGCGGTTTTTGACAACAAAACCACCGGTTTCGTTAGATGAATCCATACAGCTCTTCACATTCACATGTGAGCCAGAATAATAAGTATGCTGGAATATAAACAGGACACTATTTGTTAGATGTCATCTACTATAAATTCTCATCCGATGTGGCTCGAAGTCTGGTAAAGCTCCTCCTATTCTATGCTGTGCGATCTTGAGCGCTTCTCACTGCCTGAACCAGTGACATTCCGGTTAAGGCCTTTATATTGTCGGGCCAATGTGTTTTCTGCCTTCCCGCCAAACGTTTGCCAACTCGTATCACACCAGTGAGTAGGTGCTTCTCCAGATTTTTACTACTTGTAATGTGACCAAAATAACTCTGCTTCCGACGATTTAAATTGCTCATTAGCCGCCACTTGTCACCTACAGCTTGGAAAACATTCATTAGTCCATCGATTGGTTGAGCTGATTCTCAGCAGGCTCCTGTAGCACCATGTTTAAATTTTTTTTTACTCTTTTAATGTTGACAGCCTTCACTGTCCACCATTCGCTGCCATATGTTGTGGCAATGGAAAATACAAGGGATCTAAGCAGAGTTTGGTTTCTTTTTGGATAGAACAATCTTTCCAGATATTCGCAAGCGATGTCACTACCAACTTTGCAATTCTGGTCCTGCGTCTGATCTCCTTGCTCTCATCGTAATCACTGGTGAAGTAGCTCCCCAGACAGCAGAGGTTTGTCACTTCTTCAATGGCAACTCAATCAATCTGCAAATCCTGGTGATCAATCACCTGTCTACTATTACTACATGTTTATTAGCCATTTTTGCAATTATGCTTCAATCCAAGCAGTTAAAATGAGTTCTGCAAAACCAGTGGAACAAGTCCTGAGAATAACATAGAGCCACAACTAAACAAGGGTTGGTGCAAGTGCTACAGTCAATGAATTCTAATACAATAAAAACAGTACTAAAAACTACAAAAGCACTCACAGAGCACAGACCTTCGCCAAGGCCGTTCAGTACCCCCATATGGTATTGTAAGAAATGCAACATTTGTTTATTATTTGAGCCCTACAATGTAAATGCACAGACATTTATATGACTGCATTGTGTACAGGGCCTGCCTTGAATAAGAGGCCTTGCACTCGGATGAGGAAGTATTAATAATTGGATTATTTTGTGATAATTGGCCTAAAAGTTTTACAGAAAGGTAAAGGAATGAGATTACACCATAAAACAAGCCTGGAAGTTACGCTTCTGTATGGTCTGGACACAGTAACTCAGACGGCTATGTCATCCACACTAAAAAATCTTTCAAAATTCCCTGCATCCAGACAATAATCTGGATCACTGGCAAAATTTAAACAATTATTCCTTGCATCATTTCTGATTTATCCCGAAAACATCAAAATCTGTTCATAAGTTTTTGAGTAATGTTGCTAAAAGACTGACAGACAAACAAACCAACGCCTGTGAAGGTGGAGGTAATAAAAGAGGAACACAAGTAACCACAATGGACACAATTGTAGCTCAAAAGCTAACTGTAGCACACAAGACTATAAAACATATGCACAAATCATTTCCAAAACTATAAGAGGGTCAAGAATGTAATTCACACAATCACTCAGTCTTAATGCAACTGAAAAGACTAGCTCATTTCATTTTCACTGGACATTATGACTAACTACATCCTCACCTTGATCTGCTTATCGACCTTTTCACAATATCAGCTTAAACAGGACACTGTATGAACTTCCTTATGCGCTTTGACACTGTATCATATTCCATCATGTGCCATCTGTACAAAAGGACTGACCCGCAGGAGTAGACTCTAATTCTAGTTTGATTTGTACATTTTTTGATGTTAAATTTTCTGCTTTAAAATACTATAAGCGAGTTGCTTAAAAGCACTGTGTAATTACTTACACACTCTTTCAAACATGACCTTCTTAAACATATCACAAAACATCTATCTAATTAACTTCCTTTGCAGCAATAAATAAATAAATAAATAAAATTTAAAAATACATACATTTTTTTTTTTTTTCATTTACATATTCGGCCTGGGCGATAAATTGCTGGCTTATCTTTGACCAATCACATTAGCACACTGAATACAGTTAGGCACTTGATTTAACAGAAATAAACATTTTTCTAGAAAAAAAGTGTTTAATTTGTTTTTGTCCCCATGAACAGTTTGATAACATTGTGGTATGTAAACTAGCTTAATAACATTGTGATGCTGATTGGCTGTTTGTTCTTTGGTAGAGATTTGACTTGTGTCGACATCCAGGAATGTACACAAAGATTTTTTATTTAATTTAATTTTTTTTTCTCATATTTTTATTTCATTTTTTAACCAAAACTTCCAACAGACAACAAATTACTGAGCATTTTTGGTAATGCCTCTATTGAGTTTTTCAGAGAACATGGCTGAAACTTTTAAAACACTGGCAAAACTATTTATTTATAATGAACGGAAAAGAAACCCAATCCACAAAACTGTCACACTGAGCTCCACTTTTAGGCAATGCTTAAATCTGCATGCTATATATCACGATAAATATAGTTATCTTAAAAATGTCAAAATATCATAATATTAATTTTAGGTCAGATCACCCAGGATCATATACATTTTTTTCTTTTGGCAGATCTTTCCTTTAAACTCTGCAGCTTTAAAGCAGAGACACATATACACCATGATATTAAAGCCACCATAAAAAAAGTTGAAGGGCTCCCTTTAAAAAGAAATTAGGACGTGAACCATCGAGAGGCAAACCCTCAGCCTAATACACAGTTAATCAACAAAGAGAACTTCATCAGAATGATGGAATAAAATGAACACACCAATGCAGCTGTATAGCAGAGTGTAAATATTCCCCTTTACAACAATCTTGAACAAGGATGCATCATGATCAAGAGAGCACACTTCCCTCAAATCAACAAAGTGCGAACCATCAGAGAACTCTATTAATCACCTACAAAACCCTTTTTGCATGTAGCCAAACGCTCACACGCGATGCTAAAAACATCTCTTGACATTGCTAAATGTTTCTTAATGCATATCCGAGAACCGTCAAGTTTCACATTTCATATTGATTTCTAGCAAACAACATCTAGCCCCAGCATCATGAAATAAAATGCCTGCCAGAAGCAGCCCGACACTCGGCTTGACGACTTTTCCCATCATGCCTGTGGAAAAAAATAAGGCATCACCACGGGCAAAACACGGCCATGCTATTTGGTAGGAACCACAATACAACAGAAGAGTGAAGCCAAGGGATGAAAAAAGCTCTGCATGTTATTAAAGTTGAGCTAACATTTACAAGGGAAAAAAATGCAGAGATAAGATGAATGAGATGCCGTAGTGAGAAACAGTGGAGGAAAAGATAACCACATCATGCAGAAATGTGCATCATGGCGGTAATATACTGTAGACGATCAATCATAATGCCCTGCCCTGTTCAACAGAAAAACTACTGACGCATGCAATATAAACAAACAAGCATTCCCTTTCAGAGTGCAGTACATGTCAAGAAGCTGGATTCTCCAGAACTTTCAAAAGCCTCCAGTTCCTACTGCTTTTTCCCACCTATGCTTAAGAAAATGTATTTAGGCTGCCAACTCTTTCAGTTCATCTACACAATGTTTTATTACCAAACTTTAAATGCAGGCCATGTTGGATGGGAGGCATGGTGTACTCTTTCTCGCCTGTTAACCATCGACGTACATGAGCTTGTGTGGAAGAAGTCTGATTACACATTCAACAGAATGTGTTACTATGCCTTGTGATGCAGCGTGAGCAGCAATCTGAAAAGACTCAGCTGGTTGACATCATGCGTGTTGGATAAAGCACAAGAACCCGCTTCACAGAGTTGTACTATTAGGGTGAGCTGAGCTTGCTGGTGCATAAGCTATCACCAAGATTTAAAAAAAAAAAATCTGAATAAACACTGCTGCTGAATGAATACAGTACTTTCAGCCTCAGAGAATGTCTATTAGATGACAAAGTTCATGGACACAAATAGTCTTAAAAGCACGTCATCAAGCCATGACACCTTACACAGCATAGCTAAAGAGAGCACCACCACTGAGAGAATGCTGGTACCAGATAAGTGTTGGGCATGAACTATTATTTAGGACTTTAATATCAGATAAGCACAAAAAAGATGCAAAACAGAATATGCATCACATTTAACAGATTGAGAAACGTCTCCTCTAAATTACAATTATATGATCATCTATCTATCTATCGACCTGTGATTAAACAAAATTACCACGTTCTTCTTACATCAAGCAGCAAAAGAAAAAACAAACACACAGAGCTTAAAGAAGCACAAACTTATATTTCTACACATTAGCATGTTAGCAATTTTATATTTCACCATCGTCAGGACTTTTTTGTAACCACTGAATCATTTTTTTTTTGTAATTCTGTGCTGTTATCTTATTGGTGGTTTTCATACAAGTGTCCCAGTAGTGACCATACTCTGGATTTCAAATAAACAAACAAAGAGATAACATACATTTACTCTCAGCTTTCTTACCATTTTAACAGCTCTAAATCAGCCATGGGTGCATTCCTGCATTTTCCTGAAGTCTAAGGTGCATAGGTAAACACATGAAACCTTAGCAAGAAGTTGGAAATTAACTGACATCATGCTCAAGTTTCGAAACAGATGTCAAGCAAGTGAGAAGTGTTAGCAGTGGGAAGATTTTAACTGATCTCGTTCTGTGTGTGCTGGGATGCTAAAAAGTGCTTGTGTGAAAAGAGCGTGAAAAAAAGCAGGAGTTAGGCTTTGCACAAACCAAAAAAAAAAGAAGAAAAGGCACTCCATATCAAAAGAAATTGCACATGCCACAACGATACATATATGTAAGGACATGGTCCTGAGTCATACCTTTGAAAAGCCAGGGTTCAGAGAGTTGGTCAGCACCCTCAATCACACGGCTACCTTCTTACATCCTTCTTTGCCTAGCCACAAACATGTCACTGTTGAGTTGCCAATGCTGGACCAAAATTTATTTATTCAAAATATAACAAGAACATAAGCAAATGTGATCAAAGCCCTGTATGGTCTTTTTCAGCCATCAAGTGAATTCATAAAAAAAAATGATATATAAACCCTTACTGTGATATAAGACTATTTATACCATGATTGAAGATTTTGATCATACTACCCACCCCATCACCAAATCTCAATTTGCACACAACGCACACTTTTTGTCCATGGCAGCAAAACCTCATCGTAAAGCCAGCTTAATCTACCAAACTATTAACAATCCATTATGTTCCATTGCTAATGCAGTAATTGGACAATCTGATGCCTTGAGATTTTTAACACTACAGGACTGAGAAATTCTGCAGTTAAAAAACATCATATCACCATAAATGCCAGTGTACTTTTTAAGGGAGTGTGGGGGGTGTAACTGAAAAATTTTAATGGCTTTTCTAATGTATTTTTAATGGTGTATACATACAATGTTTTTTTCCCCTCACAGAAAATCTATGGGTAGAAAAAAAACCCCAAAAGTGTCCATTTTGCTTTTATGAGAAAAATATGACATCAGTTCATCACTCTCACTGCTGTATGTTTAGTTGCCTCAAAAGGAGCGTTAGTAATGATATCAAAAGATCAGAAAAAAATAGTCACATCATAATGCTGAAAAAAGGCAGCCATTTACATTTTCTCCTCATATTGCACAACTGAATAAAAAACAAGTGCTCAAAAACAAACAAACAAACAAAAGAAAAAACCCAGCTAACTTATTGCAAGCTACAGTCCTTGAAGGGAAAAAAAAAAGATAATACAAGCATTTTTAAAGGGCAAGCTAATGCATTTATACACTGTCCAGTGAAAAAAAAAAAGTCACATTTAGTCTTTTAGCATTGAACACAGCATGTTATCTCCATGGCATTGTTACTCCGGTTGGCCAGGTTGAGGCTCAGCAACATTAACGTGGCAATAAAATGAAGTCAGTTGATGACCTAAATGTATTGAATGAGCAGGTTATTATATCAATGGACTTTTTGTTCCCTGATGACACGGATATAAACTCAATGGACTCAGATAATGAAGGAGGGGTTCAGGGAGCATGAGGAATCATTTTCATACATGCATTGGCACCCCAGAGTCCTGACCGTAACCCTATTGAAAGTTTTGGGGATGTGCTGGAGAAGACTTTATGGAGTGGTTCAGTTTTTCCCTCATCAATTCAAAAAGCCAGTGAAAAATGAACCCAACACTGGATGGAAATAAATGTTATGTTGCTTAAGTTTGTTGAAACAATGACATGACGATTACATGCTATAAACAAGGCTAAAGGCGAAACAAAAACATATTCGTGTGTGCAAGCCTTTGTTTTTTTTTTTTGGCCAGGCAGTGTAAGTGTGTGCAAGTAAACAGAAAAAAAATGTTATACTGAAGATTAAGAGAAGATAAAACCTACCTTACTAAGCAGAACCATTCAAATAACATTGTTGAGACAACCAGAAACACAGTAACCCAGTACACACACACACGTTTTCCCCCTTTTTGGAGAGTACCTCACCCTAAATGCTACTTATTATTATAGCATTCTTCAGTTAAAAAACCGTTGGGTTACCATAACGACTTGATTGAAACTAGTACAATATTACCCATACGTTTTGGGTTTTTTTTATTATGGGATATTTTAATTGTTTTGTAAGCCATAAATTTTGTACCTGTATACTGACTTTAAAATTGGCTTGTACTGACAAAACAGTGTCAGTTCAGTAGACATTTGAGACACATCTCCGCACATTTTATCTAAAAGAACAAGTACAACTATTAAATAAAGTTTTACTAAACCGTATATATTAAAACTGGAGATCAAAAGATGCTAACACATAAGAGCCCAGCAGGTAGTTAGCATAACGTAACATACAATGCAGGCTTAGCATAGCATAGATTAGCTTAGCATAGCATAGCATGGTATCCACCTAGCAACGCCACAAATCGCAGTATTTAACAGTTTACTGCCAAGAGCAAGTGTACCGAGAGATAAGGGTGGATTAGCATGATGGACGTTATAATGAATTCATGGCTGCAGTGTGGATACAAATTCAAGACGGCAACACGCTTATTGTTTGACAGAACACACACACACACACACACACACACACACACACACACACAGGCCCTAAAAACGCAGCAAACACAGACTCAAAGAAAAGCGGAATTCCACTGACGCTGTGTTTCTAATCATTTCAGTCCGGATACGTGAAGATCTGAGCTGAAGGTTACCTGCGTTAGGACTGGAAGACAAGGCGCAGAGCTTCAGCCGGAGCCGAGATGTGCTCTCATTTCTCTGCCGGGCTTTGAAACGCCTCCAAGGGCGGAGAGTCAGAGGGAGGGTCCGCCACAGCCTACCAGCTTCCTCTTCAATATACACAAACTTTCCTCACATTTCTCACTCTTCCTAAACATCATGAATCAAACTGTGAGCAAAAAATATAAACTAACAGTATGTGTAACTGAAGATTTAATTTTAAACGTTTATTTTAAATGAAAATAAGGGAAACGAACCGTTCAGTAGAGCCCAGACGGGGACCCGCCCATAGTGAGAGTGAAAACAAACATGAACAGGTTCAATGTGTCAGTGTTTATTATCAGGAACAATGTTCTTAAAAATCAATAAATAAATAACAACTGGAAGAAAAAAAAACCCCTGAAAAATAAACTGAAAATAATATGGATTGATTTCATGAACAAATATAAAATTTTATTCATATATTTGGTGCCACTGAGCTTTCTATCCATGAACATATCAGGCCTGACTGAGATGCCTGAAGCCTTAAAATGTTATATTTTGATCATATGGGTTGTGGTTTCTACCACTGTAAAATAAATAAATAAGTAAATACATCTTTACAAGCTGGGCAGGGGTGGCCTGGTGGCTGGGTGCTGGCTTACTGATCCAAATGTTGGGGGTTTGAGCCCCCAAGTTGTCACTGCTGTCCCCCCAGTGCAGCTTATCAAAGGTAGCCATGTCTCTCAGTGTCTGTGGTGAGAGGCATGTAAAAGAACCAATGCTGTCGTTCGTAAAGAGTAGGCCTTTGTCTTGCTGTCAGCGTGTTTCTGCCCTGCGAAGGCCTGCCGAGCTGTCCAGGGTGTTCCCCCACCCTCACCAGAGTTGGCTGAGATGGGTGCCAGCCTCCCTGTGACCCTAAATAGGATTAAGCGGTCCAGAAAATGAATGAATGAATGAATTTTACAGGGCCACTGGCTGTGCTTTACAGACCTCTGTGGTCCCCGTGGTTGTAAAAGTGAGGTACAGAGACACTCAGTAAATCTGTAAATTTTTTAAAACGCAGTTTCAGTGGTGGAAATCACAACCTAGTAATAATATCTGGCAGTGGTTCTAAACATTTAAGGCTTTCGTTAATGTTCAGAAGATCAGGGGCTGCCACTTACAAGCACAGTCCCTGTCCTGACTCTGTGCTCTGACTCATATTCCCATGAAGCTGGAATACATGTAGGAGAGAGTTCCACAGTGTTCTAATGAATATGGATATGCTCTAACAAATAATGGCTTCTCCTTCTTTTATCTAAGTTTTACACAGGATTAATGACCTATTAGACTGTTGGCAGGTCAGTAAAGATACATGGGTTTGATAAACAACTCATAAACTCCAAAACAAGTCAGGCTGTAATATAATGTGAGCGGACAGTCTATCTGTCCATCCATTAGCCATACCATTTAACCATCAAGGTCATGAGGGGAAGTGGAGCCTATCCCAAAAAGCGAGGTAAACCTGGGCAGGTCGCCACTCTGGCAAAGGGCAAACACACAATCTGTAATCTGCATGTGTTTAGACTGTGAGAGGAAACCTATGCAAGAACATGCAAACTCTACACAGAACCCAGAACCTTAATGCCAGTGCCAGCTCTGCCACGTCAGAAGAGGAGCTCATCACTGCCAGTTCCGACGCAGCGTCAGCGGCACATTTGGCTCCTACATCTCAAATATGGAAGCAACTCTGTCTCCTCAGATTCTGAAATTTAAAAGCCTTTGAATTACTAGCACTGAATTTTTTTGCCCATGAATTCAGACCCTCATATTTTTTTATCACTCCTTTTATTTTTTTCCACGTTCTCAAATTCGGGACTAAAAATACGAGCGTTAAAAAATCCAAAGTCTATTTTTTTCAGTGGCACAAATTCAGTGTCTAAAATTCAGTGTCAAAAAAATTCGCCGTCAACATCCGGGGCGCCAAGGATAAGCAATCGAACAAAGATCCACCGTTCATCTACGCGTCAGGGAAACGGATCCCATGGCAACAGTTCCGCATGGCGGTGCTTTGGTAAGTATGTTCTCTCTTTTACTTACTTCTCACGTCTCTTGCTTTTGATAGTAACAGATAAAAACTGTCATGTTGAACATTATCAGAATTTACTGGACAACATCCAGCGGTACATTTGAGGAACAGGGTTCGCTAATGTTATGCTAGCACAGATTATCTTTATTAACGTTAGCTTCAGTGCTGAGGCGGTGATAATGCACCCACATTATTCTCTCTCTCTCTCTCTCTGTCTGTCTGTCTGTGTGTGTGTGTGTGTGTGTGTGTGTGTGTGTGTGTGTGTGTATATATAGCACATGTAATACAGTGTTGTCTGCTTTGGCTGATATTTTAACTTGACCCTTTTACCATCTTCTAGTTATAATAAAAGAAAAATGATTGCAAAGTGTGCTATTGAACTTACTTATTTGAGGTGGTGTGGTGTTGGGAGTGTGTTATTTTATGTATGCAACTTATATTAAAAATCCATTCTTGTTCTCCCAGCTGGTCCTTGCTCAAACTGAACCACTACAACATTTTGCACACTTATGTCTTTTTCACAGTTAATCAGTCTGTGTAGCTGTGTCAGTGCATCTAAAATAACTGGACCAACACCTACTTGGCTGGAAAGAGAACTTAAAAATACAAGTTCTTGTGTGAAAGTGAAGTCTAAGAAGTCCAGGACCAGTGGGAGACGTTGCAGAACAAGCTCCCGTCGAGTGCAAAGTCTTTCTACAATATGACTAAGCAGTAGTTCCTAGGAGAGAGAGAGAAAATATATATA
>JAQMYF010000024.1:32178579-32195286 GCA_030014195.1 Neosilurus mollespiculum | reverse complement strand
CCCCCCCCCCCCCGCCCCCCGAACGGTGCACGTGATTTCCTGTTTGTTGCTTCTTATTTTTGCAGTAAAGCCCAGAAACCATAATAATAATATTTAATTTTAACAAAAGGTGGTCTGTTGCGTAGCATGATTCCTACTGAAGAAACGTACATTTTTCTTTAACATTTATTTTTGTGATGAAAACCACCGTTTGAAAATCTAAAATGATTTGTGTCCTGACTTGATAACAGAGAATTCATAAAAAAATGTGCTTGAAAACAGAATGCTTAAGATTTTTTTTTTAAGGGAAAAAAAATACGCGAATATTTATTCATTTATTCATTCATTTGCTGAACCGCTTAATCCTACTAAGGTCACGAGGAGGATGGAGCCTATTTCAGCCGACTCTGGGTGAAGGCAGGGTTCACGCTGAACAGCTTGCCAGACCATAGCAGGGTCATCACCCCCACACACAACTATTCACACTCATGTTCACAGCCAGGGGCAATTTGGAACAGCTAATTAGCCCAATATGCGATGTGCGTGTCTTTGGGCTGTGGGAGGAAACCGGAGTACCCGGAGGAAACCCACACAAACACAGGGAGAACATGCAAACTCCACACAGAAATACTCTCGCCAAGCCCAGGACTCGAACCAAGGACCCCCTTGTTGCGCTGCCATTAATTAAAATCATTGAATTTATTTGAGGTGTGTTTCATGGAGCCAGAATATTCATCTATTAAACAAGTCATGTTTTGTGTCATATCTGTGATTTGGTAATTTGTTATGAAATAAAAAATCTGGGTCAATATCTAAGTGTGCTGATTCTAAAATCTTTTTTTTTCCATGTTGTTATGTAATCTTTTATTTATAAAAAAGTAAAGCTATCAGTAAGTAAATGTATGCTGTAGAAGTATCATGCAATTTTCATGTATTGGTTTTACAAAAGCAGTTTTATCAAAAATGTAATGAATTGATTAAATGTAATGTGCCAGGGGTCATAGCTCCAGTCCCACATTGATATTAAACATTAAATATTTTCCCTTTAGTATAGTAAAAACACTTTCTTAAATATAAATATTACAATATTGGAAAGTTTTGATATAAAACATTGTGAAAAAATGGGATTTTGGAGTTACAATATACTGTCCCATGTTAAATTAAATATTTTCTTTCAGTTTTTCTTTATTTGTATTAAATGCAGTTTGTTTTTTGTTTGTTTGTTTGTTTTTTTAAATTCAAGATGTATTAAGTGTTGGAAATTTGCTTTATTGATTCCAAGGTTAGTAAATAGGAGGGTCTGACTGCTACATTTATCAATGCACACTAACTTCAAAACACATCACATGTCCAATTTATACTATCGTATGAACAGAGCAAACTTTCAGAAATGTCCAAAGTCTTAGCTAAATGATTCCTTTAAGTATTTACTGTTTTGCAGCTTTACTAGTGTGAAAAACAGAAACCATGTCCTCTTCAGAGAATTCAGCTACATTAAAGGTACAGCTCACAACCGAGCTTCCTTCATCCATATCTTCTGGAAATGTTTCCGACAGATCGGAAAGAACAGAGGTAGGGTTGTGTGCGTGTATCTCTGCGCATGTGTGTGTATGCCAAAAACTGCACCTCATATATTTATGAAACTAAAGGACTCAATATGTTCCTTCATGTTGTGGTTAAGATTAGATTAAGATGTAGCTACAGGCCTTTAATTTATTAGCGATGTTAATATTTGTCATTGTAAGGTCCTTACAAAGTTAGTAAAGCAAATGTGCTGATTTGTCTTGTTACCCACTTTGCAGATTTGCTAACAATGATGGAGTACACATCACTTCTCCAGCTCTTATGTCCAGACTTCCCTGCTGAAATGGTGCAAAACACGGCCAAGTTAGGACACACTTCTATTTCTGTTTTTCGTTTACAGCAGATTCCCATTCCCATGTTTTCATTTTAACGTCTTCAGAGTAAACACTGTATTATGTCGGTGTTTATATTATAGGATTGTCCTGATGGAGGACGCTATGGACTGCCCCATGTCCCTGTCAGATTTCATCTACTCTTTCCAAATTCAGTTATACTATGAAGGTAAGACCATCTAATCCCACTTCTCCCAATTGAAACAAATTAGACCTAAAAGCTTCTGTACTCGCACTAAAACACTGTTCCCTCCATGACTATCCAATGAAGTTAATCAAACTGTTTACAAAATAGTCACCAGTGCCAAATGCCAGTCTGATATATAAACATGAACATAATGTCACCATCTGGAAACACAGTACTTGGATGACATATGAAGTGGGTGTGTCTTGTCATCTGCAGTTATGGTACAAAGCAGGAAGTGATGCGGACTTTAATAAAGTTACACTTTGAAATGAATATTTTTTAATGACATTATGCTGCATAACAATGTTCTCTGAGACACATGTATGAAACTATTGACGTGTGTGGATTATCATTAAGACCAGACATCCATTACTTTTTAGCTTTGTTAGCATTCCAGCTCCACTTCAGTTACTAATGGCACCAGTGGTGACCAGCAAGCGGCCTCTCTGATTCTATAGAGCACTTTGCTCAGATATGCTATTCCAGCTACATTGGTAAGAGTGTTTCAGAGATGATATGAAATATAAGGAAAAATGTCTTTTTTTTTTATTGGTATATGTTCCTTTTATTATTCATAATCATTTTCGTAGATTCATTTACCAAACCGATTAATCGTACTACAGGGGTGGAAATTAACACTAGTCCGCTGACCCGTGGCGAGTCAAAAATCTGTAGGATGAGTGAAATTAGCATATTCCATGGTCATGGAATATGGCTTGGATGTTCCCTATTCTATGATGTGTCTGTGTGTTACTGTATAGAACTAAACCGTCAGTTTGGATGGTTGTCCCATGTCCGCATACAGCTGTATAGAACTAACCCTTCAAGCTCATTTTGGATGGTTGGCCCATGTGTGTCCTGTGTCAGTATGTCACTGTATATAGATAACTCTTCAAGTTAATTTTGGATGGTTGTCCTGTGTCTGTCTGGTGTCCATGCATTGCTGTATAGAACTAACCCACTGATTTTATTTTATATGGTTGTCCCATGTCCGTGAGTCACTGAATTGGTGCTGATTGGATGATATGTATCTCTGAATTGCAGTTGACGAATGTCAAGGGCGCTGAAATCAGTCTATGCATAACATAATAAATAAACACAACTCACAAAGGCCTTATGGGGAGCTTTCCCTTGGGGCCGGTGACGTAGTGGTTAGGGTGCCGGGCTCACGATCGAGAGATCATGGGTTCGTATCCCTGTTGGACCCCCACCATGCTAAGACCCCTGGGCAAGGTCTTAACCACAAGTGTGCCTCTGTCCACCCAGCAGTATAAATGGGTACCAGTAAAAATACTAGAAAGGTAACCTGCAAAAACTACCTGCCCATCCAGGAGGAGTTGAACTCCTAGTCGCTTCACGCTACAGAAACCGGGGATAAGCACCGGCCTGATGAGCCACTAAGCTTGGGTGTAAAAAGCCCAACAGACTTACCTACTTACCTCCCTTTGGGCAGTGCCCAAATCAATATATTATTATTATTACTATTATCATTTAAAAAGTATACTTTCTTCGAGGCCTTAATGTAAATGTTAAGTTCAATAGCACATTGTTTCTACAGCACATTGAAAAACAACGGGAATTACACCAATGGATACTTGCATATATGGATACATACAAAAAGTTTGATTCTAATGTTCGAGCTGGATGTTTTTTGTTCCAGTGAATCACTTCTCATTTCTCTGCCAGAGTTCCTGGAGAGTGTGTTGGTGATTTATGAGGACTTACTTGAGGGAAAGAACCCAAATACCGTCATCGTCCCAACCTCAACATCAGCCGAAACGATATCCAGTGAGGAGATGGACACGCAGGAGGGGGTTGAGTCCTCAGTACTGCTCGAGTGTATCGAGGGACTGTGTGAACGTTTTAAACACAAGTGAGATGCTCTGCTTTTAAAGGTTTCGTTTTCACTCTCTGTACTGCACTGTCTTGTGAAATGCATATCTGAGTCAGGTATCTTTGACTAAACTTTCACTTCTGTGTGTTTATAAAGTGTTTGCAGACAGCATGACGTGACAAAGATATCTGATGTAGTTAGAATGAACGTGTGGCTGCTCATGCAAGCTATTGTAATGATATGTAGATGTGTAAATCAATTTGAGAGCATTAATGTTAGTATTACTATACTGCTATTATTAGCACTATGAAAATATCCAAAATTAAAAAAAAAATTTCATTCATTCATTCATTTCCTAAGCTGCTTATTCCTAATTAGTTGCACCCATCTCAGCCGATTCTGGGCACGGGTAGGGCACACCCTGGACAGATTGCCAGGCCATCGCAGGGCCACATATGAAAATATAAAACAAAATTTCAAAATCTTTTAGCATGTACAGTGGTGCTTAAAAGTGTGTGAACCCTTAAGAATTTTGTTGTATATTCTTATAACATTTTCCAGCCTGGTTAGCATCAGCAACCTATTTATCTGAGGTCCTCAGAAATCTCCCTTGTTCATAATGTGCTGTGAAAGACGTCCACGGACATAAGTTGTGAATACCAGACCTCTTTAAATAAAACAGGGCTCTTAGACCTGACTAATCCTTTTGGTTCACATATTTTACATTGGATAATTTTCTTCACTAAATAAATTACCATGTATAATATTTTTGGCTGATTTGTTAGTACCAGTGAACATACAGCATTGACAGTAGTGTACATATTATTGCCAATGTGAGAGATTTGTTTAATTGGAATATTGCAGACAGCAATAAAATGTTTTTTTTAATTATTTTTTTAAATTTATAATTAAAAAACCTCCCAATCCCTGTGCATGTTTTATTTTAATGGTGATCATCTAGCCCTAATAACTTCACTTATTAGTAATGATGGTGACCTGACACCATCCCCAAGCCCCCAACAGGTTTTTCATTTCCATGCTCTAACTGAACATGAAAAAATTCAGACATGTGACCATTTGGTAAATACAAATTTGCTGTGATGGCAAGTTGCTAATTCATTGTTGATTTTTATTTTTCTATTACAGTATGTCCCAACATGTTTTACTCCCTATTTAACAAGCTGTTTCTTTGGAGTGTAATTTAGGGAATTGTATAACTTTAAAACTAATCTGTAATTATCTAATTAGATCCCGGCGTTAGACCTATTGGAAAATTTCTTGTGTATATAAATGTAACGGCTATCGTAATATTACTTTATTTTAGTTCAATTAACGTAAGCTTTCAGATGTCTAGTAATAATTACATGAACAATATGTAACTCATGCAAAAGGTAGAAACTTACTAGGACAGAGTGCGCACTCGTGGACTGAGGACAAAGACGTACAGTTTCCTGCAGAACTAAAATTGTCGTGCCACAGTACCTTCCCGCGTATCTCACACGAAAGGTAATTAATCTCAAAATCAAAATACATAGTCATTCTTTACAATAAATGCTTCTCATACAACTGCAATTCTGTGTTTCTCCTCAGAGCTTTACACTCAGTGAAAAATTCTCTTCAGTCATAATGCTGTCATTTTACTTAAATGAACACCACTTCATTCTGCATTTTTATTAATCAAGTCTAGATCACACAAGTCATGTTTTTTTTCCTTAAGAAGAGTAAACTAGAAAAAAAAGTTAGCATATAGTTTATTAAACAGCATGGACTTTAGGGGGATCTTAAGCTGTAAACCATGACCATAGTACTTTTATTTCTACAATTTACATTGTCCCAGAATTGTTCTACAGCATTTAAAACTGAAAATGTGATTCACCAAAATCTGTAATGTACTGGCTCAAAGACCTGATCTTAAATATTACATACATTCAGACAGCCCAATGACTCTCTGTAATGATCTTGATCCTCACTTTTCCTAGACATCCACCTCTCTCTGCCATTAAGGAGCTTTTGGAGAGCAGCACGCGAGCCTCCTATTATGGTTTCCTGGTGACTTTGGCCAAACACGATGGAATCAGTCAGGAAATCGGTGAGTATTAAGGAACCAACAAAAATCACAAGCTTGTAAGCCAAAGGAATTTATATTAGGACATATTATAAATTAGTTTATATTACATGGGAAGGTCACAATCTGATGGCCCACTGTCAGTGGATTAAAAAAGGATCATACCCACAGGATAATGCTTGAATCAAATTGACAGACACTCACAGTTTGTCACAGTCACTTATACACAGCATGTATAAGAGTTCAACCGATCTTACTTTGTAATCCTTAAAATATGAATTTTTTTAATTGATTGATTGATTGATTGATTGATTTATTAATTAAAAAACAGTGTGAAACTTTGATTTGATTTGCTTTTTATGTTTCCATGTAGTATATAGTGAAGCAATTATTTGCCTCAGTGGATCTCCCTTTCAGTGAATAACTGTTAAAGCATTTAATGCACAACACTTCACTGTATCTTCTGCTTTACTCCCGCCCCACTTTTTGCAGTACAATAGTGCCCACCAGTGCGAGGATTTATTATTCTTTTTTTTCCCAACCTAAAGTATATTGCAATATTATAACAATATATAAATGATATTTGTGTGAATTTAATATGTCTTGTTGAAATAGTTTATGGACAAATCTATTTAAAACGTCAGTCCTAACAGAAAAATGTAGTTCATTTCCTCCAGTTGGGCTGGAAGGGATTCAGTCTTAATTTCTGTATTAGTAGTGTAATGCAGTATTATTGCAATGAATCATTTTCATATGATTTTTTTTAATAATGTATACATCTAAATGCTACTTTTACAGCTACACCTTTTTCAATAAAGTCTCTTTCCTGTGTCTCAGTATAATGTTTTTTCCATTAGGATTTACAACGTTATATGCCGAGTGCAGAAGTTTGCATCCCCATAGGAAAAAATAGACTAAATGTCTTGAGTATACAGTGTGTGCTGTTATAATTCATTTATAGTACAGTTATTGAACTATAGAGTGAGTCAGTTACAGTATATAAATCGTATGATGCCTGGATGAATCTACAGATGTAGGGATGCTAAAAACAGTGTAGTATTGAGTAGAACATCAGTTGACACCTATTCCTCCTTTTCCAGGTGCTCTTCCTCACAGATCAGACCTGCTCATCGACCCTGAGATGGATGAGGAGTTGGAGAGGCTGTGAGTGGTGTTATCCTTTTTTCAAAATGTATTTTTATTTTAGTTACCAACAACATGCAAGATCTCCAGCATTTCTGTTATATTTGTTAGAATGGTTTAATAAAATTATTAAATAACAGTAATTCAGTAATTTGCTGAATACTTTTGATATCCACCTTGCCTTTGGCAAAGAGTTGTTTTAGTATTTACTACATGGGATCATAAAAAGTAAACTAAAATGAAATTTTTATGGTTAATTTTTACATTTTTAAAGTGTGGGAGTGGTTATGCATGCTCCATTATGACATCCTGTAAAACTCATCTCAGTTTGGTTTTTTACCTTAAATTGTAAAGGCAATATGATGTAGCTTGCTTTTTGGGATGCCATTTTGTTGAATTTTTAGGATTTCAGACAATGAGTATTTGTCCACTGTTTTTATTCAAGCACTATCCTAAGTTTACAAAGGTGGATGGACATTTTCCTGTCTAGTATATACATTAAATGTTATATATGATATAGACATCTTTCAGTATATTTTTTTCAAAATACCTTTAAAGCTAGCATGCATCCGGTTCAAACATACATGAGTCCATCGGAGGGTCTTCGGAGCCCATCCTGGGATTTTAGCCTACAGTTTTCGGGGGAGTTGCACAGAACTTTGTGGCTTCAGCTGTGCTTAATGTGCTGTTGTAGTGTAGCTCAGGTGGCCATCAGTCCGACCTCAAACAGCAGCAGCAGTGCACAAGGATTGAAGGAGCCATGCAGGAAACCCTCACCGCGTAAATCCCTGCACCAGCGCAAGAGGATCGAGATGGAGAGTGACGGCTCCACCGAGGAGACTGACTCTTCTGAGAACTGAGATGCACAACATGGAACAGCAATATGGTGCCTTTATTTTATCCAAGATTAAAATATACTGATTTTTCGCACCAAATCCATCTCTGAGATCACTAGTAATTAAGTGAGGCAGAATTGTGTCTGAGAACTGATCAGATCTGAAGTCTTAACCAGTAATTTGCAATTTGTGTAATTTGTGTATGAACTCACTTGTGAAGCATGTAACGGCATATGCTACTGTTGTGTACATTGTTTCAACTTATTGTACATTTTGTTTGTACATATAGAAACACAGCATGTATCCATGAGTTGTAATTTCTTTTTTATAATTATGTGAAAATGTCCTTATTTGATGATATAAAGGAAGTGAAAACATATCTCTAGGAATTGTCCATTTCTTCAACATGAATCATGTGACTGGCACATTTTAAATGTAACAGTTATGCACTGAAGGGGAGATAAACATAGATGGATAGTTCCTGAGACAGAACTTTGAGGAGACTGATCATTTTAGCGACATCCATCAAGCCTGAGGTGAATAATTGATTTGGTATTTACTAAATGGAAACAGAGCAAAAAAAACCCCAGAAATTTGAAGGCTTACAGCATTGGGGGGAGTAGCACAGAACTTTTTGTGACTATGGCTGTGTTTATTGTGCTGTTGTAGCGTAGCTCAGGTTGCCATCAGTCCAACATCGAAAAAAAAGAAGAAAGATTTAAAACAATTATTAAAAAAAAAAGAATCCTGCAGTGTACTTTTTACAGATAACCTATCCATGTCTGATACCCCAACATGGTTTGAGGGAAGTATGTAATATTAAAGGGTTGGGTTGTAACTATAACAATCCTGCTACTTTTATTTTATAGAAGTTCATAAAATTATTTATAATTCAAATAAAATAATTTTATATTAGCAGCATTTTATTTCTAGCAGAGTTATTGCTCTGTTGCAAAATTTGGAACATATTTTAGAAGATATTTTATTTGTCCACAATAATCTTGGTACAAATCAGACTTGGGTACAACACATTTACAAACCGAGTTTAATTGTACGTGTTCCATTGTCATCCAAAAATAAATTAAAAACACCATGTACAATAAACACAACAAACGAAATGAATAGGCACAACCTGTGGTTTTGTAGGATTAATCTGAAGACACACATGGTCCAGACATCACTTTTTATAATAAACATCTAGAAATTTATTCCTGCTTAGATCCATTTAGAATTTACTGAAACTGGGTTATTTTGGCATATTAATGTGCTGAAATCCCATAACCCACTTCCATACAACCATTTCATTTGGTTTGAACAAAAGATTTCTGCAAGGTCAATTAGATAAACACTTCAAACCATTCATTTACCCTCTCAGTTGCCCACCCATCCATTCACTTACCCATTCACTCACCCACCCACAGGATTAAATATTGCATACTCTTTGTGGTTAATTTTCAGTTTAAATTGATGTACATGCTGGTAAGGATGTCTTCATGCCAATAGGCTTAAAAAATGAACTTGGCCATAAATTAATTGCCTTAATTCCTTAAACTATACTGTATGTTAAACCCGCGTAACATGTACATTTACAATAAACCATTTGCTCTGAAGCTCAGTATATTTCTTTCATAAACATGATAGTCACCATATTTTATAATAGTAAGAGGGACTTTTAACATTTAACACTGTACATCACCCTCTGTTTAAATATGACTAATGTATTTTATTTAATATATTTTAGTGCCTATAAAATACAGTGCAGCCCATAAGTCACTCTGTGTACTACATTTCACTAGGTTTTTGGAAAATGAGACCAGGAAATTCACCCAATGCCAAGATACTGACTGTGGTAGTGTAGCAGAAATGAAATGAAATCATATTTTATCACCAGGAATTGTTTGATTGAAGATAGAAATGTAATGTTTACATGTTAAAAAGCTGAATTATATTACTGGTTATGAGGTCATTACTAGGGAAATATAAAGAATTCAGAATTCTTTTTAATAATTTTTTTTATTAAGTTTAATAATTCTCATGAAGATACTAACTGTGCTTACTTTAAAAAATATTTCAAATATATTTGAGGAAAGAAAAGCCCCTGTCACAAACCTCAGAATTGTTTGTCCAACAAATTTTGTGGGGTTATGACAGAAGGGACTGATGTAAGTTTGAGTAAGACAGATTTGAAAATTGCATAGTTGCATACGCATATAAAATATCTGTTGTCTGTCTGTTGTGGGGAAAATAGGATAATAATCAAATCAAACAATCAAATAAAACAATCCTCATAGACAAAGACAAAAAAAATAAATCTTCACATGAAACTCCTGTGATAATCTGTTGTCATATGACAGTCATACATATGTAATATGACAGAAGTTTGCTTAACATAACACTTTTGAAACAATGTGGGTTTAATGTAGGCCAATGATAGGGCTACTGTAAGGGGATCATATGATTCAGAGTGTATCAGATGACTAAAAAGAGCATAAAATCCGTATGACTTTTGTAACATAGATATAGGACTTTATAGGGCATCGCACAACGTGCCTAGGAGATTGACCTGACATCAAGAATTAGCTGCAAGATGGAATTTTTTTCTAACATGTTCAAAATGTGTACAATAGCATTTTCTGTCCCACAACAGGTGAGTTTCATATGACAAAACTGTCTTAGAAATTTGCCTAATTTTTTGTCAAGGACCTGTTGTGTGATGTATGTATCAAGCTAAACATAAATATTTGGCCTATTTTTAATTGGCTTGAAATAATGCTCAATATTAAGACCTGTAATGTACTGTAATCTATGTCGTAGCTTCCTGCTGCTTTATGGAGGCATTTGCCTTTATTTCTTTTTTACTATGTGAAAGGCAAATCCCTGAAGGTCAGTTCAATCAGTCTGTCAAAAAACAAAAACAAACAAACAAACAAAAAAAAAAAAAACACACTCCATAGGTTTTATAGCAAACTATTTCAGGTCACTGATGCAATGGGAAATGCTGTTAGGATTTAAGTTTACAAGACCAAGCCTCGGCACTACCACCACCATGTTTCCAAGCATTGATTTTTTTTAAATTATTATTATTTTTAGTAACCTTATTCTTATGGACTGCACTGTATAGAAAGCATACTTCATTCACACTGCATATTACCAAAATAAAAAGAAGACATTTGGTTATCCAGGCTACGTAACTTAAAGATCAGTAAGACATGGCTGGTTGCATTTTAGGCATTGATAAGTTTGATCTATTTGAATATTGAAGCACACGGAGTACAACATCCAACAACATGGTGCAAAACGACAGAAAATAAAACAGTGAATGCTGGCAGACCGACTCTGTGAGAACCCTAAAAGGTAGCACAGATGCATGGTAGCATGCTAGCCTTTCCTAGCTGTTACCAGCATACTGGCTTATGGCATATTCACTAATTTACAGAATCCACTTTGTTTAGGTTTCTGTTTTTAAAATTTTAACTAGAAAACTGTGCATTTGGTTCAATGCTGAAAAATCATAGAATGGCATTTTATTCTATGATTCCTATGAATTAGAGACAGCATCTAAATAAAATTGTAAATCATGTCAGATTGTACTAGAAGTGTTGGAGAAGGCTTTTTCTTGCTTTTCAAATGGATGCAGTAGCTAAACACATATGTTGTGTCTTTAATTGAACTCTGTCTAAAATAGACATAAACATTGTAGCATGACATGTTAAGGAGATTTGTGTAAACCATCATGCAACACCTTGGATAATTGGATATACAGCAGTCCAAAAAGTATGCACCAAAGCAAAGGTCATTCAAGGAAGATATCTTCTGTGGGACAGGAGTACTCCATGTGTTCTTTATAGAACTGCTGAAATGCTTTGCTGTAATAAAAAATAAGAATAAGTGGTGAATTATAGCAAGTGTATGAATTCTGCAGCGGTCAGTGCCAGTTCTTTCTATACATAAACTAGGCGTGCTAATTGGGACATTGCAAAATTAAGCATGGAGCTAATACAGAGCAAAACATTGTGACTGTTCACATCGAAATGAAAAAAATACAAATTGTTCAACAATTTAGCTATCATCATGAATGTTCAAGGAGGGTTTTCCCCACGCCGTAGCGTGAGAACTAGGTAACTACCAGAATTTAAAATTTTACAGCAAAGCAGCTCCACGGCACTGCAGCTTCTGATAACGGATGCACATGGAAAAGGTGTGTAAATATCTATAGCTTTTATAGATAAAGTGTGAACTTAATTCAGCTAAAGGTAAAAGAGGTAGGACTAGTACAATGGCTATTTGTGATCCTCTCTAGGAAAACCCAGTGGAATTCAGAAAATCACTTAATGAGCTCTGCATTGTTTAAGGGGGTCATCAATCATGATTGGTGCCAAAAATAGGTCATTGCTCCAAGCAAAAGAAATATCATTCAATTATAGCGTACAGTGCTTATTTTTGTAACAAAAACTGTCAAACCAGTTCAACTCAAATCAAATCAACTCGAATCAACTTTACATATGCCAATACTATTTGTGACACTTAACATGCATCAAATTATTACTGTCATCACAAAACACTGTCATTGATAATGCATCTTATTTGGGACACAACACTTTTTAAGTGATCAAACATAATCTGTGTCAAAAATTGGTAATTGTGCCAAAAGATGCTAGAATATTATGCATATTTTTGCCATTAAAAACTGTCAAACCCCACCAAAACGATGACTTTAATGAAACAAGAAATCCTCAAAGTCAGAGAAACTGAAAACTGGTTTCTCAGACTACTTACAAACTTACCTGTCTTTATTTCTACCTGAGAAAAACCCACTGATATTTGATGTTATTCGGTTGGTGAACTACTTTTCTACACTGTATTAATATATTAGACAACATATCCATCCAGATTCACAATGTATCTATACTAGAATGATCAGTGCGAGTACAGTGGGAGCACAGAAAGTGGGGCCAGCTTTCAGTGTTTATTTTTCTAAGATTTTTTCTTTGATTTTTGACAAACTCTTAATTCTTTCCGATTGATGATACCTCGTGAGTCTATCCTTCAGCTTCAGAAAATGTGACATTCCAATTTCACAGAAAATATTGGATATAATCAGATGAAATTTGTAGCGGACGTTCCTTGGAACACACATCTCAAAAATGCAAAGAAAAACAAACAGACAAAAAAAACAAAAAACAAAAACCCTTTGGCTGGGTTATCCTAAACAGGATCATGTTTTTTTCTCTTTGAAGTGGTTTGAAATTTGGCTTGTACACACATAGGATATTGTGAGTCTGTTGGCACATAGTACCAGTCAAAAGTCTTACACCTACCCATTCTGTCCAAATTGACTGGTACTGCATATATAACTTATATATATAGCAACTTTATGCATCAGATTCTCACTATTAATACCAGCCAGCAGTAACAAACAACTTTACATTCTGAACCACATGTAAATGTCATTTGAGGAATCTTACCCGACTGATTCAGCCAGATATGCAGCATGCTCCTCTGAAAAGAACACATGGCAGGCAAACCTCTGATGTGCTGGGTGTTTGGTGATGAGTCCAAAATACCTGACAAACAGACGGCATTTGCAGAAACTCAATATATTTAACCTACATACCTTTTTTTTTATTATTACATACACATATTTCTTGAGTCATTGGATCCCCTGAACCATCAACTTTACATGTGTTAATAATATTGTGGTCATTACTATTGCATCCCATTTGGGACACAACATAATTTGAGCAGAGTGTTCCGTTCTAGAAGCAGTAAAAAGGCAGGTGTCTTTACTCGGGAGTTTATTTTGGATTAATATTACACATGGTTTAGTTTATTTCGATTTCTTGATCATTTGGAAAAAATTAAGGAAAAAGCTGTCTTTACCATACAATATCATCACACTGATAAAAACCTGGTAGTTCAAAATTTGTAGCGTTCAAAATGAATGAATGCGGTAGGGACCCCGAGTGGCAAAACGGCAAGATATGCCATTATTACCCAAGAGTTTACGTCTGAGCTTGGGTCGATGCACACAGCTCACTAACTAACAGAGCTAACTGGCTGAGTCTCTTCCCTGTCACTTAAACAAATCACTATGTATTTCAGTAGATTGGGGGACGGCGCTGTCCACTGTGCGTTCCTCTGTGCCACTCCTGTATATGTATGTGCAGCAGTTTAAAAAAATAAAATAAAATACACACCCTTGAAGGAAGCACATGCTTGCCTTTGCCCTCCCTGGTTGGTGGTGATCATGTGGTTGGGTCAGAATTGGCTACATCTAAATTGGGGAAAACCTGTCTTTAAGCCCTTCACCTATTGGTAATGGTCACTTCACAGCTGAGAGTATTTGAGGAATTATTATTAAAAAAAGGTTGAGAAAAGGCCCGATTATTATAGAATTAGACAAGTTCATTTCTCACTCACTTTTTGTTCTTTGGATGGCACCCACAGAAAGAGATGTTCTTCAGCTGGAAGAAATGACAGTACTTGTCACCCTGTGGGAGGAAAAACAAAAGTAGGAATTTATTGAACAGCAAGAAAGATCCGATGGTTCAGAGTGTGAAAAACTAATTAGCTTAGCTCAATCAAAACGCTCTGTAAAGACTGCTGAGGCTTAGGCAAATGTGACTCAGTGTTAAATAGCAGTTGTAAGAACCAAAAAGCCTTAAAGGAGACATTCAAACAACCAATAACACATATAAATGTACAAAAGATGAGTTTCCTTGTTATGTCAAAAAGACATTCTTGCTATTTTATATTTGTGTCTTTAGGTTTGTACTGGGGCTGAAAGTTAACACGTTATATAAGCATAAAGCTTCCACCTTAACATCATACTAACGGTTTCTAAATGGTCATACTGCTTATTTTCCTTTTTAAAAAAAAATACTTTTGAGGTAGTGTATTTATAACATATGTTGGGTATATTAAAAAAAACTTGAATAAAGTAAATTGTGAATACTCAATTTTTTTGCTGAGATGTTTATTAGAAAAACTTTTGAATAATCATTGATATCAAATATCATTAATCATCAATAGATAGCTAAGTTTTGTTTAGCTTCCTTTTCTAAAAGAGAAAACAGAAGAGCTAGGAAGCTGGATTATGTGGATGGATTCCATGCTGAGAAATTGGTCTTAGAACGTTTGTTCTATATTCTGCAACACCATTCAGCATCACAGGAAAAGACCACATGGGTGCCAATAATTACTGAACACTGATTAGTGTTTATGTTGACACCGCCTTGTCAGATGACTGAGTCATTAACAGATGCAAATTTATTCAAAAAGACAGACAAACAGATCCAAAAATTGACGCAGATTTGATAATCATGTACAGACTTAATGTCAGGCGATGAGCAAACAGAGCAATTTTGACTAAAGTGAAAAATTTAAAAACTTGAATCAGCAAGACAAGATTAAAACCAGTATATCTTAACAAAAACACAAACATTGGGAAGTCCAATTAATACACACAGTTGGTCCAAGTATCTTTATGCAGAGTGAGAAGATTAGTACTTAGGTGCTTGGGATTGTTGCCTGTGGCACCCGTTTTTGCAGACCACAGTGTGCACTTCGAAGTCGAATTTCCGGGTTTCTGATACTAATATGACAGCTTAAATTTTTCAGGGATCTGTTCTGCATTCAAGTGCTATTGAGCAATAATATCAAAGTGGATTTACAGGGAAGCAAACAGCCAAAAATCATTCTCCATGATTAAACTGTTAATCAGGACAAACCAAGGACAAAGGAAACGAAAGCTAGGGTTGGTAAATTTTAGTTGTATACACAAAATGTTATATTGGTTTAAATGGTCTTTTCACCCTGAGGACTGTCAAGAATTTATGAGCTCTAAAAAAAAAAAAGATCTGCTGGGAAATATCCAATCAAATGCTCCTGTCTGCCTGCTTGTGCATTAACCTATCATGCTTAAACATGCAGCGGGAATATGTGTTGAGTAAGGTATAGCATTGAAAGGGCCTGCGAAGGCAGGGGAGGGTTTAGTCAAACCCCGGAGAGTTGCTGCTTTCAAATTTTGCTTGCTTTCCAGATTACCAACCCTAACTTTAACTGTGAGAATAAAACCTATACACACACAGCCAACCATTTTTACAATACTATTCATTATCCAGACCCAATATTCAGATATTTAAAAGGGGATAAATACTGATTTTAATATGCACCCATCCAGATACCTCACACTCGTCCTGAACGATGATTTTCACTCCTCTTATGTTGATCTCCACAATGCACATGGAAGGAGGGTTGAACTGCATTGTTCTTCTGTTTGTTGCAATCTACCACCAGAATAAAATCAGAAATTTGACACATTTCTCAGGGAAGGCAACAGTTACAGGGAAAAAAACTTGCTCTTATCAGCCACTGATCAACAAAAGCATGCAAATAGATGAATGTAATATAAGAATGCAAATGTGCCTAAATAGCATTTTCTGACTGCTCCTATTGTGCTCTTAAATTAGTGACTTATCTGTTCACCAGGGTCACCAGGGCTGTCTCTCTATCACATATTATGACCTTACAAACAGTAGTATTTACTGTGTCCTGATATACTGGATACTATACTTTTTTCATATATACACTACACTAGAATATAAAGAGCAAAACAAAACAAAACAAAACAAAAAAAAAAATCCACATAAATTAATTAATTAATTAATCAGGGGCAGTGGTGGCCTGGTGGTAAGGTGCTGGATTACTGATCCCAAGGTCGGGGGTTCAAGCCCCACTATCGACGG
>JAQMYF010000024.1:32164716-32174780 GCA_030014195.1 Neosilurus mollespiculum | reverse complement strand
CTCGCCCAGAGTCGGCTGAGATGGGCGCCAGCCTCCCCGCGACCCTAATTAGGAATAAGCGGTTCAGAAAATGATGATGATGATGATTAATCAATCAATCAATTTTTTAAAATATATTTTAACCATTACAAAGGCAGTTCAGGTGAGCTTTAGGTATACAACAGGTAAACCTTAAGAAAAGCAAACTAAATAACTTATAAATACTTATAAATAATTTATTTTTACATATTTTAACCAGTCAGGTCAGATGAACGTCGCACACTCGGAGCACAGTTAAGCGCTGTGTAGCTAAAGGTACGTTTTTAAACCCATACTTTTATTTGTATATTACATGGAAACACAAGATAAACTAATTAAAATGAGATTTCTATGGTTTATTTTTCCATTTTAACAGAGGGCAATATTTCACATCAATATAAATACGTTTGCAGATATAATTTCATAATAAACAGTGTCATAAATTTCGATTTACGATGCTTGCAGTCGATTGTGGGGGTAGTCCTTTTAGCGCCAGATTCCGACGAGATGTCTCGAGATTACAGGACATGATGTAGCGCAACCCAAACACAATACATACAACAACAACAACAGTAAAATGCCGATCAGGAGGTAGCGCATACAGTGCATTTAGCTATATACGTCCGAAAAAATACACAGTTATTTCTTAATGAATCCTCAGCAGAATGAGGATATTCAGGAATATATGTTCGAGCCAGAGAACGGATGGTGAGAGGAAATGACGAGCACCAGGCCCAAGTATCGAACAGGTGGACAACAGATAAAGCTACCTTGATGCCGAACTAGGGGCAGAAAAACAAAGATTGGTGCGTTTGCTTGTAATGTGCAATTTGGCCGACACCAAATGAGAACTTTTGCTTTTTTGAAGTTCTCCGACATGGAGTACACATTCGGACCGGAATTCACTCATCACGAATCATGAGGACTTTTGTGCTGGTCCCCTGAAAAAAGCGCTCCTGCACCAACTTTATGAATTTAGAGGCAAAGGAAGAAAACCAGACTGGAACAACACGTTAGAAAGTCACTTGTTATTTTTTGCTTTGGTAGGGAGAGTAAGTGATTAATGAAATTGGAAATATACACTTACAGTACATTAGTGTAGCACTAGCAGGCATGAACCTAACCAGCCCACTAGAGCTATCATTCCAGCTGATTTGTGTTTTTATATCTAACACCTCATCTTTGTTCCGGGTGTGTATTCCAGTTTTTATATGTACTTCCTCCCTGAATAATACCTCTAGCACCAACACTTTTGCAAGATCTTGCAAAAGTACTTTCTAATCTTTTTAAAGCCATACCCACGCTATCAGATTCTCATTAGAGTTGCAAAACAATGCCTGGCTGCCACATTTGCATTAGGACCGATAAAATTGTATATATTTTGATGCATCAAAATGGGATTATTTTGGTAACAGGATACAGGCATCTGGCCAAATTACTTTATATTTTTACATTTTCTTATCATATTGTGTTACAAAGAACACAATGGAATATTGGCTTCAAGCGTACGCAAAGGGTTTCTTTGGGAAAAGGCTCTGTTATTAATTCCTGGGCCGTGGCCCTCTTCTAAATCATGTTTAACTTGTATTAAATTAGTACTAATTACAGTAAAAGAAATTTAATCTAATACTATAGCCCCCCTTTAAAGCCTGATAATGATGATGCCACCTGGTCCAAGTAACCCATACATCGTTTTAATTTAAGCATTATCCACTCGGGAAAACAGACCATTACAATACTTAAGCATAATGGAATGTTACCAGATTAATGATAAAATGCAGATGATGCAAATGATACACAGGCATCAAACTCAAGGCCTGTGGGCCAAATCTGGCCCTCCAACCCATTTTATGTGGCCCACGAAGCTTTTAAAGTATATGATTATTGTACATTCTATTATGTACCATGAAATGTAATTTATCATCCACCCACTAGGTGGAGCCAACCTTTTCATTCAGTCAATTTCTAAGCTGCTTAATCCTAATTAGGGTCGCGAGGAGGCATCTCAGTTGATTCTGGGTGAGGGTGGGGTACACACTGGACAGCTCGCCAGGCCATCACAGGGCCAACACTCACACAACCATTCACACTCATACTCACACCTAGGGGCAATTTACAACAGTGAATTAGCCTACTGTGCATGTTTTTGGAAAGCAGAGTCCCCGGAGGAAACCCATGCAAGCACAGGGAGAACATGCAAACTCCACACAGAAACGCCTGAGCCTGGGAATCGAACTCAGGTCCTTCTTGCTGTGAGGCGGACCACTGCGCCGCAACGCCGCCCTTGGAGCCAACCTATTTCAAGTAAACAGCTAATCATTTATGACTCAGGAAAGATTGCAAGCTAGCTTGTCACTGTCAAGAACTGTCAGAAAAGGAAAGCAAATTAAGAAAAAGAGGACAAATGCAGAAACAAATAATAAAACTATGCAGATTTCATGGTTGCCCTTTCGAATAGATGTTGAGTGATTATTCGGCTCTCAATTACCTCAAAATTTAAGGATGTGGCCCTCAGTGAAAATGAGTTTGACACCCCTGAAATAATAGATCTGCAGTGCTTGTTTCAGTGTTTGCTGTTTTACATTATTATTTTCATTTCAGTGTATATGTCATTATAAATATAGTTTTTGTAAATGAATACAGATGCATCCCTGAAGTCAAACTGTCTGCTTGCTGCTATCACTTTAGCTAGCTGTAAGACTGTACCTTCTGCATAGCTGCACAAAGCACATCATTCCCTTTATGATATGGCACTTGAACAGAGCCCAGGAATTTCACCCAGAATGTGTCGAGCCAGTCACTTTTAACCTCTGGAAGGAAATAAAACAATACACAATGAGAAGAAATAACACAAATTTGGAAATGAATAGAACATATTCACTCCATACTTGGTACTGTACCTTTAGGCTGGTTGTCCTTGGTGACTTTAACTGCATAGAAGGCGGGGAAAATGCCTCTGGAACCAGTGCGCATGTTGTAGGCCTCACACCACAAATCGTCTGCCTGCATTTCCATCAACAATGGATCGTCCGCCTCCATCTCCAGCTCATCCTCATGCCTTGGGATGAACCTGTAAACAACATCAAACATCTTCATAAGACTCTGGGATTCCTGAGTGAGCCCTGCCAGCAAAACATTACATCCTATCATATCATATACAAAATAACTTGAATATACACTGAACAAAAATATAAACGCACAAACTAAAAATGGTAAGTAAAATTGATCTAAAATGAAATATGCTTATAAATAGTGTTTATTGGTGCACTGAACGATTTGTTCTGCTGAATTCTGGTTACCCACTTCTCATACCACATCCCTGTGAGATTATGCAATCACTGAGTTATTCCACCCATGAGTGGCATAATGCATAACATTGAGTTGGTCAGTCAGCGTGATCAATACTTCTCAATTGGCCAGAATGTCCACCCAATATGTCACCAATTCAACACCCTTGGGATGTTCTGGATCAGCAGGTGAGACAACGTGTTCCGGTTCCAGAAAACGTGGCCCAGCTCCGAGTTGTGCTGCAGGAGGAATGAGACACCATTCCACAGGCCACTATTCATCATCTCATTAACTCTATGCATCTGAGATGTACCGCTTTATGTGAGGCAGATGCTGTGAACTTTGCCCACTGACCCCTGGTTGGTTCAGACTGAATCGTGAACAGATTTTTGGTTCAATACTAAGGCAAGAATAAAATAATAATTGTTTTGTTGAAATATTTCCATATTGTCAAAAAATATTTTGAAAAAAGATATATATTTATGTGTGTATATGTTTGTTCAGTGTAGATCTAACATTTCCTATTACAGGATGTTAAAAATACTAAATCTAAGATTAAGCACATTTCTAGTCTCTGACTCGGCACCTCAAAACGGGCGAAGCAAAGCTGATGGAGGCTGCCGCAGAGAAGGGAGCCCGCAGAAAGGAGCGCAGCAACTCCAACAGACCAGCGTTATCTTTGACGTGCGACCTATGCCAAAGAGACTGTCATTCACGCATAGGTCTTCACAGCCACAGCAGACGCTGCTCCACCAACAACTAGGATGTCACCCCATGATCAACACTGATCGACGGAGGCCTATGAGGGGGAGTCTCTAAACACCTTATTCTAAGATTTCTTGTGCATTCCAAAAAGAGAATTTCAAGACTTCCTTATTTCTGGGAATTTCATCTAATTTGTTTGCCTCAAAAGAAAAATAACCATATCAAGCTTTTTTTAATGTAAAAAAGAAATCTGTTTTTAGATATATGTGACCCATCACAGCAAAGTGGGTATTAAGTCGGAATTAAATACTTTTTTGAACTTTGAACACTTTTTCCCCACAAAGTTACATGCTTTAAAGGCTAAACAATTCCTGCCAGGTTTCGGTAAGTATCTCCAAAACTAGCAACATATGTTAGAAAATTTGGAACCATTTTAAAGCTTAGGATATCAAATACAAAATGGAACGAATAGCTCAAAATCAATAATTTCTGACTTAATACCCACTTTGCTGTGATAGGACACATTTTATCTTGCCTTGTCCTGAAGCTAATTTTGAGGAGGATTTGTCTAGAAACAAACAGATTTCCATTAATCTTATTATTTATAAGAATTAACCCTTTGTGTGTGGAGTTGGCATATTCTCCCAGTGCTTGTGTGGCTTTCCTCCAGGTACACCAGTTTCCTCCCACAGTACAAAGTCATACACATTAGGCTAATTGGCTGTTCCAAATTGCCCTTCGGTGTAAGTTTGTTTTGGGCTCCTAAATTGACAAACTTTCAATCCAAGCCGAGTACACTTGATCCAACTAATCTGGGAAAGAAAAAATGTTGGATTCTCAAGGACGTTCTCAATGTTTTAATGAATTACAGCCAAGTTCTGGTGGTGAAGATGGACTGAAAACGAAATAAGCTGTTTTGAGTTAAATGCCCATTAAGTGGTTCTAAATTTTAATTTCATCATAAAGTTAAGTCCAGTGTAACAACTTAATAAATTTATTTGAATTAACTCAAACTTGAGATGTGCTTCCACTTCCCCACCAGTCCTTAGCAAAGCTTTTCTAGAAAGTAATGAGGATGAGAGAGACATGCCTGAACACAGCACGGTGGCTCTGCTCTCTCTCCTCACCATCAATAATGCAGGAGAAAAGACCAAAGGATTCCACACCTATGGATCAACAAACAACAGGTAAGTGATGTTTAAAGACGAAAAAAACAAAATCAAAGACGTACTAGCTTTACCAAGTGGAATATGATAGAAAAGTGTTTTGGTAAGGATGCATAGTGAAACATACACTGGAATACTGTTATAGAACAACAAAAGATGGCAGGGTTACTGTTACAACCCCAAAACTGATTACTGCACAACAACGCCCAAAATAGATTAATCCTCTTATATTACAGCAGTTTACCAATACTACCATTCTCCCCTACATTCTAAGTAAAATCTACAGTGGGTTTTACATTTTTATACCATGTTTTACATGTACAGTTGTGTAACATCATTAAAATTAGCTAGATTCTGCTATCACTTGTATTATTACAAACATAAACAGATAATGCAGAGAAAATGAAAAGTTTTCTGTCTGGAAGACTTTACTGTGTTGTTAAACCTAAAATTGTGGTCTTATCTCTAACTAATAACAAATCACTGAAAATGAAACCTCATAAGGAAAAATGCAAAATAAGTTAATGACAGAAAACCTGATATATAACTTATTATAGAATTAAACAATTCTTATACAATTTATTTGGACTGTTTGCTGAACTTAGGTTAAGTTAGGTTCAAGCAAAAATTTTATTTTGTTATGAGCTCACATGGTCCACAGGGAAGGGCAAAAATAACATTTGAGAAAAAATAAAAAGGGACAGTACAAAGGGAATTATTATCAGATGATGTACCACAAGGCTGCATCTTTGGATCAATATCATTCAGTAGTCGCCCCAGCATTTTAGTAAATATGACAACAAAATTTGCATAATTAGTGCTCATTAACGAAATAATCTCCACCCACCAGGAAAGCGTGGACGTTTGTTTATGAAGACATTAAGGAATTTGCGCGAACGAGGCATGTCTGATGTGGTGTCAGTGGCAGAGTCTGTGGATAGACCGGAAGTATCTCTGTTCATTCCTCCCGTGCCTGACTCTTCCTCATTGTCGTCCTCATCATGATCCTCCTCCTCTTCATCCTCATCAACTGCCGACTCATAGACGGTGTTGTCGCTGTCACTATCGTAGCCTTGGTAACATTGCTTTAGGCTAACCAGCTCCAACTTAGAGTGCTCATCCACCACCAAGGTGTATTTCACCGAGTCATACGTGAGTCCTGAGGCGTCAGTGCTAACTGCTGCATTCACAGTTGCTGTGTCATCAGTTTTTGAATTTGAAACAGAGTCTGTTGCCTCGCTGAGGCTGTCAGTTCTGCACGGAGGTGTTGGAGGGTAAACTTCATCCTCTTCACTGATGGATGGGTTGGTACGTTCGGCTAGAGAATGAAAATGGAGGGGAGGGAGTTCTGTATCAGAGCTGATAGACATGCGGTTGCTATCGCTGCTCTGGGAAAGGAAAGGTCTGTCTTGCTCAGCACCCACTGGCGTCAACTGGATGCCTGGTTTGATTTCTTGACTCTTGTCCTTGTTTTTATCCGAGTGACGGCGTGTATACCCATTTTCTCCAGGGTACGGCACATGTTCCTGACAGCCATTTATAGAGTTATAGTGGGCTTTCTCCTTGTTGGTAGTCCCAGTCAATTTCTCATCCCTGGTTGTGTCCTTCATGGCTGCGTGATTGGACACCGGGACCGTACAGATGTTGTTGCCCACACTGTCAGAAGGTTTATCCTGCTTCTTGGAGTTAGACACTGGAGCTTTGTGTTTCACAGAAGCAGCTACGCATGGCTTAGCATCCAAACGGCTGCTGGCTTGGACCTTGTCCCCATCAGTTGCGGTAACATGTTCAACGGTAGCAGGCTGGGCCCCTATTACACATACAGCAGATTATATATTAGGTAATAGGTCTAACAAGAGGGAGATTATACAAGGAAAACACACACACACACACACACACACACACACACAATTACTGTGTCCTCATTTCACCTTTCAGCTAAGACCAGAATCTAAAATGAGGCATTTTTTGTGGTAACACTGTTTTTGTGAATGTCCTGTTTTACCCCAAGGCCTCTTTTGAACGTGTGACTTCTTGTTATCCCATTAAAATAAAATATTTCTTACAGGCAGTCATTGTACCAGAAAGAAAAACACATCTATTGCACAACCCATCTCAGACAAGAATCTTTTTTTGTTTTTGTTTTTTTGCTAAGATTAAAATCATACCATATAAAAATAAATAAAGAATTAGCAAATAAAAAAAATATTATTATTTATGATCCATGGTATTGGCTAGAAGAAATTATGTATGGAACGATTTACTTAAAACAGAGAATCAGTGACAATGATTGAATCTTCAATTAGTTTTAAATACATAAATACAAAGTTTTCCAGAGATTCCAGAAATTTCTGAGGCTGAGACTACAGAATGTGATGTAAATAAAATGGCATAAGTATAAAAGATAAATTAGAAATACTCCAAGAGTGCAAGCCTCCACCAAGGCAGCTCATTTTGCCCAATTATAGAAAAGAGTCTTATATTAAAAAAAAAAAAAAAAAAAAATCCCAGATCTCGATTGTGATCTAGATCATCGCCAAATACCCATCAAAATCTATTTATAAATTTTTGTGTAGCATTGCTAACAAACAAAGAAGCAAGCAAACAAACAAAAACGTATCTCCTTGACAGAGGTAAAAACACAAGCATTCATGATTAAGTGGAAATATTTGGGGTACCTTTTATGTGAGGTGAAGATGAATGGGTCTTCTTCTCTTTCCTCCTGTCTTTTTCCCCAAAAGAGTTATTATTAATGGTGTCCTGAGGGAAAGTAGAGGGAAAGAAAGGTTGTTGAGATGTTGAGAAAGGAAAACATGGAGATTTTACTGAAAATTTTACTGACTTTTTTGTTCCACTTTTCATTTTAGGCTCGATGTTGTTTTTCTAAAGTTACTCAATTAAAACTTAAGAATACATTATTATTTTACACACCATTCACATCCTTTGGGATGATAATCCATTTAAAAAGGTCAAACATGCTTTTGAATGTCAACTGTTTATCGATAAACCCTGACATTAATCCAGAAGAAGAATGGAATCTTTTTTCTTATATTAATATGACAGAAATATGGTTAAACTATAGAATAAATGGGAACTATAGGGCTTTCCACCCATCACACACAGAAACGCCCTGCTGTGACGTGAGCATGACTGAGCTTCCAGGCAGAGGAATTAGAGGTGCTTTACTCTTTTTTTTAGTTCTCGCTGACTCACCAGCAAAACGCACTGGGTATCCCATCCTTTATCACCATGGAAACAAAGACACTGTGAGTGTGTGTGTGTGTGTGTGTGTGTGTGTGTGTGAGCGTGCCACATATGGCATGGTGATAAGGAGGCACAGATTCATGATGCGTTTCAGGGTGTTTTTCAATAATGAAAAGATGACCGTCTCACTTTCGATTTATTCACATAAATAAAAAAAAAGCAACAAGGCGACAAGGCGACTTCTGCCTAAGGATTGAAGTAGACAGTGGAGGTCTGTGTCATAAATGGGTGATCTTCAGTATCAGAGTGAAACTAAAGAAGTGCACACTATATGTATTCAATAACTACTTTATTATTACCATGTTTACACTTATACATGCATGCAGATAGCGATACAATGCATTTACAGATCAAAGGCTTGAGTTAATTTTTAATGGAGCCCCATAGGCATGGAACATGACTTGAATGATTATCCCATGTCGGTGCCTGGTTGGTTGATGCTGATTGACTGTTAGGTATTGCTCACTTACATTATGATGGGCAGGAATAATTAAAAAAAAAACAGATTTATTATTAATAACTAAATAAATAAATCTGAAACCAAAAAAATAGAGGCTCACACACCACCGCTCAGACTCGCACAGAATAAAAAACAGTCTAACTCTATATTCAGACAAAACCTTTCACTGAGTAGAACGCCACCAAAGAGAAATCTTTGATTTCAAAATCATGAACGTCAGCACAGAAAATGAACTAGTTAAACAGATAATGTGAGGTGATGAAAAGAAAAATGCAGTATTAACCTTGCTCCAAAATGTAGCGCTGATGCGCTGCAGGATTTATTAATATGCAACCTGTAAATTCACTGTACATTCACTACTGCGAAAACTTTCCATGCCACCCACTCTTACTCTTTCTCTCTCTGCTCCAAACACAATGTTGGCATCATTCTTTCTCTCAGTTAACCACACACTCACCATGCATGCACACAAAGAGAAACTGTTCTATCCCTTAAAGGAGATGCGCTACTTTTATAACACCAGCCTTGGACACCTATTAATAGAGATATCTATCAGGTGCTCCGTTTTCAGACAGTGCCTAAATCTATTTATTACATATATTATCAGAATGGGGAAAAAAGTTCTGATCACTGACTGTCTGTAGGCTAGACAAGAATCTCAGATTGCCCACCGAAAGTCTCCTGGCAGAGTAATATGACCAACCAACCAGTATATCAAGAGCTGATTATAATCTCTTTAAAAAATTTGCAGCAAAGACATGTGTGACCGGCATCTTTCAATTTATGTGAAAAATATCCTGGCTATAGTCAAATGTATTAATCGTCAGATAATAAATAGATTACAATAACAAAGATACAATACACTGTGGCTTGATGTGTCTTGACAATGTGTTTCACATTATTCTATGAATTACTAATTAAAAAAGGTAGACCAGAGGCATTGGAAGGTGGCCATATTAGCTGACTTTGGAGCTCTATTTCTAGTTAAAAGAGTGCCTCAGGCATTGCTTCATAAAACTAGAATCTATTTATTTGTTTGTTTAGTGTTAAAATATAGTGAAAATATAGAATATTCTTTTTCAAAAATTATACCCCCATTTGTAGCAATTTCTGATCTATAAGTTTTATACAGAGAGAAAAGCATGTTTTTAGCACTGTTTATT
>JAQMYF010000024.1:32132291-32149315 GCA_030014195.1 Neosilurus mollespiculum | reverse complement strand
TGCATGTTTTTGGACTGTGGGAGGAAACTGGAGTACCCGGAGGAAACCCACGCAAGCACAGGGAGAACATGCAAACTTCACACAGAAACGCCTGAACTGGGAATAGAACCCAGGACCTTCTTGCTGTGAGGCGGACGTGCTAACCACTGCGCCACCGTGCCGCCCTACATTAAGAATTAGCTGCTATAATGCTAAATGCAAATGTTTGTGAATTTTCTGGCATCTTGGGTCTTATCCCATTCCGCCTGGCTCTGAGCTCCATGCTCCTTAACGCCTGTGATTCAAGCTGATAATTGGCTTTGGCTCTCCCTGAAAAAACACATCTGCCACAGCCTCCTCTCCTTACACACACTTGACTGAGTAGGAGACCGGCTCTGCATTCAAGCAGACAGGAAGCCGGAAGCCAGCGAGCTCCTTGGAGAATCAGATGACCCACAAAACTATTTTCCCTGCAGGAGACAGGCGAGTATGAAGCTCTGCTCACTGAGAGCTTCTCATTCAGCCCAATAAGTCTCTCTCACAATAAAACACGCTGATGTGGAACTTGATGAAGTTTATAAAAGCTTCATTAGTGTGATGCTGTAATTAACCAATGTGTGACATGAAGACTGAATACACTTTTTTATAAAATCCCACCTGCTCCATCATCTACCCCATAATGCCTTGTGTGTGATGTCAAAGTAGATTGGAACCAACAGTAAAATGAAGTTTATATGACTGACTGTCCAGATTTCTGTCTGTCTATCCATTTGTTTGTCTTTCTGATTGTGTCTTGTCTTCCTATCACTCTGTTGTTCTTGGAAAACATTGGTTTGATTAGAATAAAGTCTTTTGTCCTGTCTGTATATAAGCCCAATTTTTCTCCATCTACATGTCTGCCTGCTTCTATGCCTGTCTGTCTATTTGTTGGTCAGCCCATATTTTGTACATCTGTTTATCTGTCTGTCTGTCAGCCCATTTCTCCCAATCTGTCTGTCTGCTTGTCAGTGAGCCCATTTTTTTCTCTAACTGCCTGTCTATCTGTCTCTTATTCTGTAAGTATTCTGATCTGTCAGTCTCTCTAAATCACAGGCGCCAAACACAGCAGGTTGCTGTCAAGCACTGTCAGAAAAGGAAAATAAAGTTAAAGAGGACAACTCATAAACTAAACCTCTAAACTAAACTAATCATTTTGCCATGTAGTTTTCATGGTTGCCCTTTTTGACTAAATTGTCCGGCCCTTGATGACCTCGAAATTTAGTGATGTGGCCCTCAGTAAAAACGAGTTTGACACCCCTGTTCTAACTGCATGCTACTCTATCAGCTGATCTATATATTCAGTCTCCGTCCTTCATCCTCCATGTCTCTGCATCTTCAGTCCACCACAATCAACCTGTCTATCTGTTAATCTATCTGTCTGCCTATTCGTTTTTACATATTTCTCTCTGTTCATTCATCTCTCCTTCAATATTTTTGTCATGGTCAGACACAAAGCATTATTTTGAAATTACTGGAAACTAAACTATAAAATAATGGCTGATGCTTTCATCATATTTGCATCATGCATCATCACAGTGACACACAGTAATGCAAAATATTGATTATAGCTCTTCTCATGCCATGACAGGACACCATTAATGTTTAACCCTATGGAGATTTACATATGTATACAGTGCTCTTTAATCTTTCTTTGGCACAACCAGCTCTAGATATGGTCAATTTCCAAGTCTCCGCCAAACACACACAACAAATACACACATCTTTCCTTAAACAATACATATTATTAATTATAATAATATACATCACTCAATCACTTTCCAGTTGACCAAGACAGTTTGAACTGGGATGAAACCAGAAAAAGATTTAATTAAAATCCAGCTAAATATAGAATGACCATGAAAGGGATATATTGAATTATGAGCTGATATTATTTCATTTAGAAAATTGTTTTCTCATTTTAAATAATCAGGGCTTCACTAGAAACAATAAAATGCATCAAAGATCCTTATAAACTTCCAAACAACTCATTAACATGAATGTTTAAACAAGCCAAAGATTTTCTCCTTGTCAAAGCATCACTGATGCCCAATAGAGAAATCTTCCAACTGATTTTATAGATGGGACTTACCTGAATATCACCGTCACTGCGGCTCAGACGGCCGTCATTCTCATCTGTGATCTCCGTCACCTCTGACAGGTCATCATCTTCATATTCATCCAGACTCATGTCATGGGTTAGCCTACACACACCCACAGAACATATTCAAGTGCATGTAACTTACTAGTAAATATTTCATACCCGTGTTCCATCTAATCTTGTATTTCATTATTACATATTTAAAAAACTGTTTTAAAAGTTTTGTTTAAGTTACACATTTATTGCTGTTTCCCCCCCCAATCACCATTTATATATTTTGCGTATTTGCTTAACAAAAAAAAAAAAAGAAAAAGTAATGGATCAGTTAAGGTCTTACATGTATGCACATTAACACATATTTACATGCATTGCAGAGAAGCATAAAATGATTCAAGGCAAAAAAGTTCTTGTGAAAATGATTTTGGTAAAACAAAGCTAAACAATGCAGTGAAATTTTTAATGACTGAGTATATTACCCAATCATTTTTGCCCCCTTATTACTCCCTCCCTTCCTGTTCTGCACCCCATGATGCATTGCGCCACTTTCATGTTTGCAGTGTTTTTACCTGACAAGATCGCAAGTCTCCTACAGCACCTGTTCTTCTGGACAGTCACACCTAGGGACAATCTGGAATAGCCAATTAGTCTAACATGCATTTTGGGAGGAAAGCAGAGCACCCTTAAGAAACCCACACAAGCACAGGAAGAATGTGCAAACTCCCTTAGCATGAATTGTGCTAATAATTTTGTAAAGGGGTGCTCAGCACATTCTATCTTTACTCTATCAGAGATTAAAAATAAATCCACAATAACCAGTATACATTCATGACCTTGTCTGTGGTCCTCATTAGAATTTACACTCAAATCCAGCTAAACACCAACATTTAGTTACACATTGTGATCTCTGCCAATGAGGTTACATTTTACCTTCAGTTTGTGTGTTTGTTGGCAGACTTACACAAAAACGTATGTGCAGAGTTATAAAATGTCTACCAGAGGTAGGGCTTTATACAAGAAAGCCTCTATAAACCTCTATATGGTCCAGTTAAAATTCTGAATTCAGATTTTTTTTTTTTTCATAGAAAGAATTCATTTCTAATTTTTTTCAAGAAAATGTTTTTTTCATTTTTGAAATTTTTCATTTCAAAGAATTCATTTTTGGCTCCGTAGTTTATACACGCTTGTATACATGTTATGGGCTAGGTAATATGATTTCCTGCCATTTCTTGATCTATTTATAGCATAGAAAAGAGACTATATACTTAACATAACTGTGCAAAAGTATAGATGCCATAGTTTGATGGACTTGATCATATGAGGCCTGTGACCCTAAAAATGAGTCCAGTATAGGAAAAGTTCATTTTGAGAGCCAGCGATCAGAGATGAGAGAGTTTAACAAAATAGCCCACATATCTTTGTTTTAATTTCAATATAAATAAAATATACTAAAATATTCTGCATTAAAACAATCAATAAATTACTTTGCAGGGGAAAAATGTGTGCTTTGCATTAATTTTCATTTATGTTGTTATGTTAGAAACAAATTGGCTATATGTTATGAAAAAAATAATATTAAGTCAAAGATGAATTTGACAGTAAGTGAGGCTGCCTACTTTTATGTCTAGAGCACTGATAAAAAAAAAAAAAAGTGCTAAGACCATTTTGCTGTAAGACGTCAGTACATAGTAATATAGCTGGAAGCCAACATAGCTTAGAGGCATAAAAAATGTAATTGCTGAAGGTTAAAATGTATTCAATTGAAATATAACTTTAGCAATGTTTTCAATGATAACTTAGATTATTTGAAAAGTAAAGTGATCTCACCAATATGGCACCAATACCAATAATGCTTTAAATTTTGCACAATGTTTTTTTATGATCAGTGGTCTAGTGAAAAGGATGGTCAGAATTAGAAATAATTATGTGTTAGAGAAACAGCACAGGTAGGAATGTTAGGGGATAAAGTGAGAGAGGCAGATGGTTTAAGATGTTTTGGGAATGTGCAGAGGAGGGATGCAGGATATATTGGTGGAAGAATGTTGAGAGTGGAACTAACTGGTAGGAGGAAAAGAGGAAGGCCAAAGAGAAGATTTATGAATGTGGTGAGGGAGGATATGCAGGTGTGAGTAGGTGTGGCATGACTGAGAGGGATGAAGGAGACACAATGAGATGGAGAAAGATGATCCTCTGTGGCACCCTAATGGGAGCAGCCAAAATAATAATAATAATAATAATGATGATAATAATAATAATAATAATAACAATGATAATATGAAGAAGGGCTAGAAACAGGAGAAAGCACCACAGCCAAAGGCTTCAAAGTACATAAACGAACTTAACAGCCAGTTAGTTCTGATCAGTTCATTCATCCATCCATCTATATAAACAATATATAAATACTTTATTCATTCATTCATTTTCTAAGCTGCTTAAACCTAATTAGGGTTGCAGGGAGGCTGGTGCCCATCTCAGCCGACTCTGGGTGAGGGTGGGGTACACCCTCGACAGGCCATCGCAGGGCCAACACTCACACAACCATTCACACACACACACACACACACACACAGACACACCTAAGGGCAATTTGGAACAGTGCATGTGCATGTTTTTGGACTGGGGGAGGAAACTGGGGTACCCGGAGGAAACCCACGCAAGCACGGGGAGAACATTCAAACTCCACACAGAAATGCCCAAGCTGGGAACCGAACCCAGACCTTCTTGCTGTGAGACGGACGTGCTAACCACTACGCCACTGTGCCTCCCTATATAAATACTTCATATAATTACTGTATCTTTATGGTATGTGCCATATTTGAGCTCAGATCTAGGGTTAGCATGCTCTCTCGGTACACCATGGTGCAAAGTACCTCGAGATCTAAAGCAACATCTAAAATCCAGTCTTCTGAAAGACATGTACTTTGATGTTTTGCCCTGAATAAATTGTGACGCATGATCTGAACTGAGTTCAGCTAACGTTCGGCTTGGGGAGGAAATAATGGAGCGATAATGATGTGCCGTCTACAGAACTGCATAACCTCACATGCATTAGTGCAACGAGCAGGCAATGTAAGGAGGGTTCCTAGATGTGCTTACTGTCCCATTATCACATCAAACAGCAGCACACAGTAAAAATCCTTCTTAGAATTTTAGGAGGGGATTAAAACAAAAATTGTACAAAAAATATATAATGATATTTGTTATGAGTTTGACTAAAGAAAGCCATGAAACAACAGTTCACACACACACACACACACTTATATATATATATATATATAAAGTGTGTGTGTGTGTGTGTGTGTGTGTGTATATATATATATATATATGTTTAGTTCGAAACAGAACTGAAACGATTCTGACTCGACTGACTGACACCAGGGGCGGGACCTGTTTTAGCTTCTCTACTGCACAAATTCCATGTCAGTGGTAAAACTTCAAACAATGAATGGCAACCTTATTATAATGACATTCTAATGCAGGTATCAATAAAGTGCATAAAGAAAAATGAAACATCAGCCATTGTAATAATTAATACGTTTTTCTTCAGTTCACAACTATATGCAATATGTCATTACTTGATTATAAAAATAAAATAAAATTGTGCATCACCCCAACAACTTCAATATAACAAAATTCTTGGGATGCATGGGTTAAAGCCTTATGGGTAGTAGCAGTAAAGTGCTCTGGTCAATCGAAGTGACAAAATGCACTATAGTCATAATCACAAATATTCACTACACAGAATATTGCTTGCCAACCTTTCCACGAATATTAAAAAACAAAAAAACAACAAACAAACCTTAAAAATTCCTCATGAATTAATGACCTCATCATGATTAAAAAACATCTTGACGAAAAAAGGTATGATACAAAATTAAGCAACTACATTCCGCAAAAACAAACAGTATTTGCTTTGGTTAAATACCTGCAAGAAAATCTAGTATTATTTCATACTAGATAAATACTTTGTGTCATACTTTTTTTCCCTCATTCAGCTGTGCTAGTTACCCATCTATCCATCCTGCAACACTCAACTTGATTTGTGATCATTTCATCCGATTAAACTGCACTATCTTTGCTCACTTTGCACTAATCGGAGGTCAGTAAAGTGCAGAATGTCATTGAAAAGCCTTAAACATTTACTTTCATTCCAAATCTTTCACTTCTTGTAAATAACAATAATAAAAAAAAAACCCTGCACTGACAAACTAGCAGAAGCTTAGTTTAAAAAAATTCACTCACACATAATCCAGAAATAAAGTTTATATAAAAGATTTTCTTCTGGGTGGGCCCAGTGTGTGTGTGTGTGTGTGTGTATGTCCGTGTTCAGTACCATTTCTCCCACTGCTCTTCCATCCAGGCATCTCCATCCTCCCTGGAGTCCATGACCAAGCAGAGCACCATCTGGGGTGGAATGAGACCGAACAGTAATGATGCCACTCACACCCACTTCTACACACGTGTACACATGTGTGGTCCTAGTGTGTTCCTGAGAATCCTACAGCAGCAAAGACTAATTATTAAGAAAGACCATGCCGTCCGATTTTCCAAGCAGTATCACACTGAGGCACAGACACTCCCTGTATATGTGTGTGTGTGTCCTATCCAGGGTCAATTCAAGTCAGCAGTGGATGAAGAGAGGTGGAGAACGAGGCAGGGTTCTTTTAAAAGGCCTGCCACTGATCTGACTGATGGTGTGGATCGATGCGACTCAGGTTTCTTCCTCCTCCTCCTCCATGCACATTTTGGACTCTCCAGCAAGCAGCAGAGGAAAAAAAAGAAATGAGTAGTGGGATCGATGAAATTGATAAGGGCTGAAAATAAACAAACGGCCCCACCCAGACTCAAGCACTGCCTCTTAGAGCTTATATGAAATTACAGCTCATTTACCAGCAGCTGTCTTCAGAATGATTCAATGAGTTAGGCTTTGAATTCAGAGACCCATCATAAGCTTTAAAGTTAAATTATTATTATTATAACTATTATTATTTTCATCAACATCATTATTATTATTATTATTATTATAAGAAGAATCCCTGCAGGGAAAATCTTTAGTTAAAATCAACTTGTAATAAAATATCACCCAAAAAAATCTCCACAAATTTGTTCAACCATTATTTATCTTCACAGCCTTATTCTTTGCATTGTGCAAAATAACAAGCATGATATCTATTACTTTCTCTCCGGTCATATTTCATTCCTTACTTATTGTTTACTATATTCTTCATTACAGTCATGATTTATCTCATAGTCAATAGGGGACTCTAAATCACACACTACCTCTTAAAACACCAACGCATATAATTCTAGAAAAGATCCCCAGAGAGGTGAGGAAGATAGACAAGTAGTGATGTTGTGCAGATTCAGTCATCCGTCTGCATGTACAGAGCTTTTAGAGACATTATAACCTTATTACATCTGGTAGAGTTCGTGAAAGTGCACTAACACAAGCTGTTCTCCATCAGCACAACTGCACCGCCGAGAAAACTGCACAATGTAAAGAAAGCGTTAAATCTTCTGTTACAGCGCTGAGGATTCTGATTGGTCAGAAGGTAAGGATTCATTTTCTATAAGATCACCTCTGACTGGAATTGAAATCAGTTATATTAACATGATGATTGTTCTGATACGTTATTGTTTACGGTGACTTTTATGGTTCGGCTTATGAAGTTTAAGCCTAATAAAAATTTAACAAAGAAAAACATCAGAAATTTCCCCTAAATAGATCAATAATGTATCTGCAAATTTACCTAGATCTTTTCATTGTACTTCCTAGAACTGTACCACCTAGAAGTGTTCAACAGTACGATGTGTATGTGATTTACTGGCCTTGTAAATCAGCTTTTACCCTGCACATGACATTTGAGCTTAAATTGACTTAAAAAATGTCTCATTACCTGCAGTGGAGGAGGGTCATGTGACCTTTCCGATGCTGCATGTGCTTTAACACAGTAGTGAGACATTACAGCACGGAATGTCTGCATTTTTGACATATTTCAGCGTTTCAGCTTCATCTATTGTGTACTTCATGTTTTCACCTTTTGGTCACTGACGTATATTTTAGTTAATATTATAACATTTTTTACATTTGAATACATCTATACAGTGATTACAATTAAACAAATACTTGATCACTCAATATAACTTATTTAAAAAAAAAAATGCTAAAAAGTGGGCAAGTGGTTTAAGTGAGGGTCAGAGATGATACGAATGATGCACCTCGATCAGCACACATTTAAAATAGGGACGGTTTAACAGACTGCCACTCACAGGTGTGTGCTGGGGAGGTGGGGCGTTAACATTCTTAAAATTCATGACAGAGAAGTACCAAACCCTTGACTCTATATCAGCATGAGCCGTGCACACAGTTAATGATGTTTTGTGCCATAAAATTCAGATTTTTTTTTTTATAAAAAAAACCAGTCAATATTAACAGTAGTCAAATAATTCAGTTTACAGTTAAAAAAAGTGTACACTACCTCTATAAAGATAACAGTGCTACTCTGTTTACTACTGATGACATAAGCAGCCATGTTGATTTTGTTACTTACTGAACTTCAACCCAAGGAACCCATTCGGACTTTCTGATTAGGAATTCTCTATTGTTTGTTTTCCTGGTTGAAAGTGAGTTCATGACCTCTCATGACCCCTAGTTGAATGCCATAATAGTGGTATGGATACAAAAAAAAAAATAAAAAAAAATCCCCACCCTGGTCTGACTTGATTTTTTTTTATTGCATCAAGTTAATAAACAAACAAACAAATAGATAGATAGATAGATAAACAAACAAACAAACAAACAAACAAACAAATAAATAAAAATATTCGGCATTATACATATTCTATAATCGAAAAATCAAGTGCTCAAACAAATTATTAAATAAACAACATTAAATAAACAAACAAATAAATAAATGAGTGTTTACTTGTAGAATGAAACTGGTTTTGGTGTAGCCTATTGTACTGTGTATTTTTGGCCGAAAAGGGTGGGGTTATGATTAACAAGAAAAGCAGTGTTGCCCTCTAGTGGCTTTAAGACATAAGTGCAACCCACTAATCAGACTGAACAGGTTTACATGTATTAGAAAGAGATGTTCAGACTTATGGACAGATAAATGAATTATATGTCTAAATTTATGCCAGTTTCTGGCTTCCGCAAATTATTACCACAGCACTGTTGGAAACTGTTGCCAACTCACTGTTGGATAAAACTGGGAAGAACTCAATGGCAGTTAAAGCACAGTCACAACTTAAATGAATTATTTTAAAAGACAGCATGCCATGAAGTGTTATTTTTATATTACTTCTATACAAGAGTTTTGACTATAATTGCATTCTAGCTAATAAAAGAATGAGACTTAATGCACTTGATCTTCTGTATAGTTACTTTTAATATTGCTGAACGTCTAGGAAGGAAATTATATACAGTTTAACAGTTATAAAAACAACAAACAAAAAACAGCCCTTCAAATCACTTTCTCGTCAAAAAAATATAATTAAGAAAGAAAACTCATTCCCTGACGGATCCTTGCTCTTACAATAAAGACTCCTTCCAAAAAGTAAGCCTTTCCTAAAGAAACCTGTACCACATCAACAGTTAAACCGGGTTTGTTGGCAAATAACATTTTAAATGTTTCGCATAAGATCTTGATTATGCAAAGCATCCATCATACAAGTCCTTGTGAATTAGCTGTTTCTGCAGAAACAATAACAAATATTAGAAAAAGCGTATTAATGTAAACTCATGACTTGCCTCAGAGCTCTGCTGTTACAGATAACACGTTGGGTGTTAAATACATTTTCAGATTGATTTACCTGTAGAACAGATAAAACTTTGTTTTACATTTATTTACTGTGTTATTGTATATTTTACATTTATTTGGGGCATTTTTATGTGACTATGGAACAGTCCTATATGTATATATTACATTACATATTGTACAATATGGGAGAAAACCTGTTTAAAATGTATGAAACTCAATATACCAGAGTTTATTAATTGTGATCATAATTCTTCAAATAATTGTTAGAGTTAATGAGAAGCAGACTCAAGAAGTACCGCTGCATTGATAATGTAGCAGATAGTTGTAGATAGATAGGTAATACGGCTGGGTTCTGTTTATGGGTACTACTTTTAATTACCCATGTGATCACCTTATGATGTGTTCTATAGCATGTGACCATATCCAAATTTGTGGAAAACCTCTCTCATTTAAAGGATTAGCAAGATGACTGAGGTTTAAGTAGTTGTCTCATTTGAAAGTACATTTATGGTTCCTTATTAGTGTGCCATGTGTATCGGCACCAATTTCACAGTTCTAGCTCCAAAACTTAGTGACTTTGCTTTGACCATCTCCTTTAACCTTGGCATTCCAAAAATAAAAACAATCTCTTGTTCTATAGTTGGATAGTGACTCCACCAGGTTTGGTGAGAATCCATGCATGGGTATGGTCAGGACTTTGTTCTCAAAAAAGGAGACTCAAACACTAGTGATTACAATACCCCACAACGGTTATCAGAGGGCGTGCTGTTAGCTTCTTCATACTGGGCACGTTCAACTGGGTGATGGTGTTATAAATGTCTACTTAGGTTTGTTGTTCCGAATGTTATTGCAGTGGTTGCCCTGCGGTTTACTTTGGCCTTCTGTGTATTTCATATTGTAAGCTTTATACCTTCCTTTTTCTGTGTGCAAAGTAAAAATCACATAAGCATCCAAAATAAAACTAGGATGTTTACAAATGCTGTGTGGAAAATTTCTTGTTGTGTTTACAAAAAAACCAGATAAATAAAAAAACCCCAATAATTTGAAGAAAAGTTTCATAGAAGGGCTATATTGTATAATGTTGTCCTCATCTGTATACAATACTAGAGATGAAGTAAATAACAGTATTCTGTTTAACTTGGGAGACTCAACCTCACGATTGTGTGTGTTAATGTGGAATGTAGTTGTTCTTAATAAGAACAACGCCAACATCCTCTTGCTAAGAGAACTTATGGGAACAGCTTCAATGTGTAAATGTTTCCGAATGGGCTTAAAAAAAAAAAAAAAAAACAACACTTTCTCAAGAGACGTTAAAACAGGGAGAGAAAATCGTTCCTTCATGTTGCTTATTGTATACACCACAAGCAACAGCTGACTACACTCATATTCATTAGGCATGTGCTCATGTTATAAAATTAGATTTATGTATACTGTAGCTTAAAAAAACAACACTGATAAAACTCTTCTTTAGTGGGAGTGATACAGTACAACTTCAAGCTTAATGACAGAACTCGGAATATATTTGTTGAAAAAAATAACTGATGTAAAATCCAAAGCTAGCTTTACTCTGTTAAATGCTGACAGTCTGAATATGAATGTGTCATTAAAGCTCTATCTTGCTGAACTGAATTAAAATGAAAAGAGAAACTGCTCTAGCTCTGCCTGCGCCAAACCGTATCATGCTGCAGTCTTAGTGTCATTTCTTTCTGATTTTCCTTTCAGCATGGACTCCGCACTTAATTCCTGTATTCCAGGTGCTTTATGTTGTAGAGAATCTCCCTTGTTTGCTTTCCTTCATCATCTATGCAGAGCAGAAAAAAAAACAAAACGCACTACATCAGCCCAGAACACTGCAGTTGTGTAAAGCGATGTCAGTGTAGAAAGGAGGTGTGGTCTTTGTAGCTAAACATATATATATATATATATATACACACACACACACACACACATACACACACAGTAGTGTGCAGTGATGATTATACTCTTAACAAAATGAAGGTAAATCAGAAACCAAGTACTATTCAAGTAATTATTTCATGTAATATTGGATCACATTGATGAGAATAAGTAAACAAACAACAATATAAAGTAATAACAAAAATAACAGTCTGTTTTTTGAAAAGTCAATATTTATTGTGGCCGCCCTTTACTTATGATTATTTAACCTTTCAGGCATCGTGTTCATATATTTTTCTTCACTCTCTAAACCATTCCATATGGTTTGAAGTTCATTCATGCTATGCAAAAGTAAAAAAAAATTACATTTTATATTTTTCTGAAAAATTGGTATTTTCAGTGGTTTTGTTTATTAGCCATACTTTTACCCCAATATACTTGTCGGAATTATTTTTTTGGTTCTCAGTGCCTAGAAGTAATTTTTTACTTCTTTTTATTAGGAGCCCTTTTAGACAAAAATGGTATATAATCTTCACTGCATGCTACTGTGTATGTATGTTTTATATATATATATATATATATATATATAAAATGTGTGTGCTTGTGTGTGTATGTATATGTATCTAACCTCTCAGTGATGGTGGTGAATAATTTCAGTGCACAGGTAAAGAAAGAGGAAAAATACAACCCCTGCGCTGTGGTGACTGAATAAGTGTACATGACTTATCACCTGCTCGATCACTGCTTGTTGTCAATGGGCAGCTCAGCTTTAGTCTGGCTGGTGTGCTGCATTTTTGGATTCTGGGAGTTCTGGGGTTCAGAGGAGGGGCCGCGCTTTCTCATGGCTGTAGGAGCTGAAGATGCTGAAGGCTCGAGATCAGGATCCTGGTCGGGATCAATATGGGATGGCTGGGGTTCCGACTGAGGCTGTGGCTGACTGGATGCCGAGATGGTGCCTGAAGAAAACCAATTATGTTTATATGCATGTATACATGCTACATAATTTCTGTAATCCTTTTAGAGAAAATAACCAGATTAAACTGTTGGCACAATCTTAAATCTCTTAAACAGGTGAGCGTTTATTCATTCATTATATGACCAGCTGCACAAAACAAGGTGGAGAAAGACCATCATCATAACTTTAATATATGTCTTTGGTTGATATGATTTATGGAAGGAGACTCCAGTCTTATTGTTTGTAGCAGTCACCATGTTTTCTGACATGGGAAGTTATTCAGATATGACAAGCTGCTGTAGCTGATTTATAGCTGTAATAATGCCGGCAATAACAGAAACTAACATGCTTCACAGAACTCTCTATCACAAAACTAAATGGATGAAACATATGACATGATACTATGATCATTAGCACATTCATTCACAAACATTCACTTCTTAAGCACCTGTCACATACATCACAAAATAAGTCCACAACAGATCGTTGGGCAAATTCCTAGGACAACTGTGGGTGTGGTAAATGAAATTCATGTGTTTTGCAATTAAAAAAATGCAGTTATATACCCTTGTCATATAGTTTTTTCATCTGTTAGGTAATTCTCATTGTCAGGTCTATCTTCTAGGTCTGTTGTGTGATACCCAATGACGTATTATGGCTGGGTTATGATATACGCTTACTGGATCATATGGGCTCAGAATCATACAGTTTTATTTTTAAAAAAATAGTCCTATGATTGCCTTGCATGAAACCAACACGACCATTTATATGCCCATGTAACATACATACAGCAGTTGCACATCAATTCTATATCACAGGAATACAAAGTTTTTTTGTCTCGCAACTATCGTATTACCTTCGTACGAACTACATACAGATGAGCACAGAATTATTTAAGTTCTCTTTAAACTTTTCCTCAAGTGCTTTTTACATCTCAGAGCAAGGATTTTTTTTAAACATTGTATTTCTAAACATCCTTGTCTTACTGTTGTGCAGTGACGTACTTTAACTTTTAATTAATTTTTAATATCAAGTTCACACTGATGGTTATCTCCCAATGTACACACAGCATAAAAACTTCAGTAAAGGTTTGAATTGTCACTTGAGAAAGCATCATACCAAAAACATGAGTTAGACCTTTTTATACTAGGGTGGGGCGGCGGGTGGGGGGGTGGAAGACTACTAGCGAACTAGTAAGAAAACTAGTGAGGGATGTATCTAAAGACCCCAGAACAACTGCCAAGACACTAGTGAATGACTTAGCCAGGTCAAGAATTCTAGTTTCAGCGAAGACAATCACTAGAACCCTGCACAGGAAAAGACTGCGAGGTTGCAAGACCAAATAAAACTGAACTTCTGCAGAAGATCTTCAAGCCAGACTGAAGTATGCTAAGGACAATCTGGAAAACCATTGTGCATTCTGGAAGGGTGTCATTTGGTCAAATGAGATGAAACTAGAGCACTTTGGCCATAGAGATGCTGCTTCTGTTTGGAAAATGAAGGAAGAGGCGTAAAACCCAAAGAGCACGTCCCCACAGTGAAACACGGCAGTGGGAGTATTAAGCTGTTGCCTCAGTGTGTCTGGAACTGGGAATCCTTTCAAGGTGGAAGGAATCATATGTAATAAATTTCAAAGAAATGCTCAAGCAGTCAGAAGCAAAACCAAGTCTGGGTTGTTGCTTTGTACTCCAAAACAACAATGACCCAAAACAGACGTCGGTCCTGGTGAAGAACTACTTCCATAATACCAAAGTGAATGTTATTGACTAGCTTGCACAAAGCAATGACTTGAATCCCATTGAAAATCTGTGAAATGAACTGAAGACCAAAGTCCATGAGAGGACCATTAAATCTGGAGGAACCTGTGAGACTTACCAAAGAAGAATGGGCTGGGATTCCTCAGGAGACATGTCTGACTCTTGTTCAAACCAGGAGGGCTATAATTTTGATCATGGTAGTTTTTGGGTTTTTTTTTTTGTAAAATTGTCTAAGCATCCAAAATAAAATTAGGTTGTTTAGAAATGCTGTGTTTAAAATTCTCTGCCCTGTTAAGAGTTTAAAAGCTTTAAATTTCATATAGAGTGGCTAAAAATTTTGTCCTTATCGGTACATTCTGACTTACAGACCTGACCCATGACCGATGTACAATTCATATTTTATATGTGGACACTACTATGCAAGTCCACCTTAGCCAAACATACATTAGTCCCTTCTGTCTTGGTGCTGCTAAATTCCCCACATACAAAAAACCCAACAACAAACAAAGTTGCAAGTCGTTTCACTGACTGTTGGCTTCATGCACACGGTGAAACCATAACCATGGCTTAATAACTATTTTAGAACAAGTTCAACTGTCTTGGCCTTATCCTATTGCATTTTTTTTTAACTATTATGTACTGAGTGTTCTATCATTTACAGAGAACATTAGCAGACATTATAGAATCCATTTACAAACCCACATCATTTTCTCCCATGGTTAAGTGGCCATTAGTATGAAAGATGAAAGAGATTTCAATCCTGTATTTATTTGAACCTAATCTATAACCTGATGGGTACAGTACAGACTACATTGCCAGAGAGTTTTTACATGTTTTTTTTTTGTTTGTTTCTTTCATGAAGTGCACAGTGAAGCAAAGAAGCCCAAAAAAAATCTACCACCCTATGTTTCTCACCACTGCTGCTGGCCTGTGAGTCATCCGACATTGACGGCTCAGCTTCCTCCTGAATGGTGGGCACGGATGCAAGCAGACCTGATGGATCAACAGATAGACAAGTAGTATTAAAAAAATATTTAGGCACTGCCGAAAAGGCAATAGATATCTCTATTGATATATGTTTAAGGTTATTGTTAAACACTGAGGTTTCAGTTCATCGCCTTTAACTAGCTGATTCCCAAGTTCATTTGTATCGCCAGTCTTGTTAGTTTAATTATCTGTTTAACAAGGTCATGTTCCAAGATACCGCAATGATTGTGTGTGTGACAGTGTGTGTCACACAGAGACCCAATCAGAACACCATCAGTTCTCATATGACCAGACTCCCAGCATGCACCTCTGACATGGAACACCCAAAATAAAAGCCTTTAAAATTTAAGTGTTCAATGGTTAAGATAGAAAAATATGGCATCTCTGTAGAACATCTCTGCACTATTTAAGTGTGAAAGATTCAGCTTAGTTCTTTGAATCATCATTGTGTTTTTGGTATGGACTGGAAACACAGTGACAAAACTCCCTAATTCTTCTGTCTCCAATCAGTATCAAGTTAGTTCTAGATTTCACACGGACAGACATGGGACAACCATAGAATTCATGTGCCATGCCTGTGGGGACAATGTGTGGCAGCCCACTGCTCTAAGTGTGTACGTGTGCTCACTTTGGATGGGTTAAATGAAAAATTTCCCTTGCGGAATTATTAGTACAGTAGACAATTATATATTTTTATAATATATAAATAAATATATAAATGATCAAACCAACAAATGCTACTTCTCCAGATACTCAACAAGCCTCACTTCTTAAATTAGCACAAAACTTTTCATCTGTGCTGACATAACTGCAAAACAGTTTTCTAATGATCACGCCTCTGTACACCTATGTGAATATTCCATTAAAAATCCTGTCATTTCTACCTACAGACATGTACAGTATAAAATGATCGTATAAAACAAAAAATAATACAAAAATCTAAATCAAGATTCATATTCAGGATTCTCTTAATACATGCAAACTAATATATTATAACAAAGAACATATTCATTCATGCCTCATTCATTAAAAGCTTTGTAAAATCTCATTGTTCATGTTTAGTCTGATAAACAAGGTCCACAGTTACTTACATTCTGAACCCCAGGCCTATGACTTATATGATGAAGTTTAAAATCAAGGTTTGATGCAAACTCCCCCACTGTTATCTAATTCACTAAGTTAATGCAAGGGCACAAAAATAAATAAATAAATAAATAAATAAAAAATACTCCAGGTTAAAAAGTCTGCTTGTATAAGCCACTAAACTCATCATCACTATCATCTTTTACAATCCAACCTCATTTCATCTTACACAGAACAAAAGGACAGAGTGTGTGTCTGTGTATGTGGGCTTTAAGGGTCAGTCCCAGAAAAAGATAAACAATCCAAAAAGAGCTTCTAAATGGAGCATTAGTGTGTTATAACAGTACTTGACACAACACAAATGTGTTCTTGCCATAATGGTCCAAATGATAGCAAAGAGGAAAGTGGCATGCTGTTATAACACTACTGGGGTGAGAGAGCAAATGTGTGTGTGTGTGTGTGTGTGTGTG
>JAQMYF010000024.1:32089937-32108703 GCA_030014195.1 Neosilurus mollespiculum | reverse complement strand
AATGTGTGGTGGTGGGGGAGTGAGCTGCACCTTCCCTTCCTCCACCTTCATGGCTAAAGTGCCCTTGAGCAAGGCACATAACCCGCAACTGCTCTCCGGGCACCCCAATGTGCGTGGCAGCCCACTGCTCAGAGTGTGTGCGCGCTAACTGTTTGCGTGTATGTGTGCTCACTTAGGATGGGTTACATGAGGTACTCAAAGTTTCTCTTGTGGAATTAATACAGTATAAAAATTTTTTTATAAAAAAACAACAACACTGAACTGGTCCACTACAGTTTACTTCTCAGTCAGGTGCTGTTACCTGTTTAATAACCATGTCAAATATAGATCGGACAATAGCTAAGTGAGGAAGAAAACAGCTCAAGATGTGCTGTTACACAAAATCATCAATAACAGAGTGGTGTGAAGAAATTAAACCTTACAAACATCATAATCACAGCTTTATTTACAGCTTGATTTCGGAAATGGGATATAAAACCTGTCTTCAGGTGGAACCATAATTAGAGTTAATGATTCCTCATGTGACAACATGTTCATTAAGAAAAGTCACTGCCATCACATTGCTTGTGCTCACTTTTAAAATGTGTCCTTCAGAGGGCAACACTCAAAGTCGATGTGGGACTTGATATGATGACATTGATCTGCCCACCTGCTTTCTTTCCAGCACACATCAGAGACAGAATACGCAGAGTGGATTAAAACTGCAGTGTGACCTTTTAGAATAACAGCTAGCCTTCACAATCAAACAGTGTGATAAATATTTTTCAGAATCAGACTGCATAAAAAGAAACTCTCTACAAATAACCATTCTTGGTAAATCTCAAAATGCAGAATTGTGTCATTCTGTGTCAACTCAACGAAGGTGGTTGCTTGACCATCTCAGAATCTCTTAAAACTTTGTAGGAATGATCTTTGGCATGTGAAACTGACATCTGCCAATTTTTTTTTAGCTGAAATTTATTTTAATAATTTTTGCCCAATGGAAATTTTCAATAAAATCACTTGCAAGTTGGAAATTGAATGAGATGCCACTTTCAGATGTCTATATCTCTGGAAATATATGTCTTAATGACTTGCAATGATCAGCAGCTGTTCAGATGTTTCTGGTGAATGGAGAGAATGTGGCAAATGCTGGCAAACAAGCCTCAGTTTTTTGCTTAAGACCCCTCAAATTCAGGATTTCTTCAAAAATTGCAAATAAAGTGGACTTCCAAAAATTAGGAAAAATATATTTCTAATACATAGGATCAATTTTATTGCAAGTGTAATATCTGAATGACATTTCCAATACTTAAAAAGCATGAAAGACATGAAAAAAAAAAAAAAACATCATTTTCAAACGGCCAGATGGACACCTTGAATCATGGGAGGTTGATGAAATTTAGGGGAAGTAAAAGATGGAAATATTATCTACTTGTGTGCCATGTTTCAATATCTTTACATAAAGCCTTCATGTTAAAATATTTAATCTATTAAATCTATTTACACAATTTCCTCCGGGATCAATAAAAGGAGAGCTACAGAAACGATGACTTACAGTTGCCATATAACGTTGGAAAAGGTTTGTGTTTGAAACACTAAAACAAACATTGAGGGAGAATTGCAGCCAATGCAATTTATCAGTTAATCGCTGATTGGTAAATAATTTGGTTTGCTATCTGGGGCTATACATTATCCCAAGTGAATAATACTCGTACTGAAACAGCTGGAAAACACAAATGGTTAATCGCAGTCACTAAGAGCCGGTTCCATCATCACCATGCTTTTAAAAAAATGGAAAAATAAACTAAATAAATCTTGTTTTCCTTTGCTTTTTTGTGTACACTAAAACTGAATGAGTTTCTAAGGACACTGTTACACGATGCTTATGCTCTGCTTGGAGAACACTCAGAGAAGCAAATAAACATAAGAGCACTAAAGACAAACTAATGATACACCAAGGAAAAATCTTCAGGACAGAGGAGTTTACATGTCCCAGTTTTTCAGTAAAATGACAAGCTGTGTTTTCTTTATCCCATTAATTTTAAAAAGGAGAGGCTGCTCAGGGAATGACTGTTTATCGCTGCTATAACAAACAATAAGAGGAACTAGATTCACACACTTTGAACCAAGCTGTTTAGCAAAAACACCGCACTTCATTAGGAGATGATGTATTTTACTTCTTTTGTAACATATTGAATATTGGGATGGGATTCAGAGCACATACCGCACGGCACCAACATATTGCTCTTATTTTACTCTAAGTTATGTATATATAACGTCTGTGTATGTGTGTGGGGGGGATTATGTAATCACCACGCTTAATAGTTCACCCAGCTTTTAACTTCACTGCCAAAAGTTTCTCAGAGACAACTCAAAAATATTTGTTTAATAGGTGAACATGCTGGCTTCCTCAAACATACATAGGGGGAAAAAATGATAAAATCACCTGGAATCTGTGCTTCTAAAACCACAAGCATGGATCTAAAATACTAATTAGTTTGCAGTTAAAAAAAGGCATCTAATAAGCTGTTGGACTTGAAAGGAAACATGGCTCCAACGAGACAGTTATCAGTTGAGCCAAGAAAAAGTATTATAAAACCCAACATAGAGTTCAGCTAAACGCAACCAGAATGTTCAGGTTTAAAAATTTTTATGGTGGCTCTGATATACAGTATTCATTTGATAAATAAAGTATTAAAAAGTCCAAATGTCTCGATTCTATACTTTTTAGTACATAGGCTGCACTAGTCTGGGAGGCAAAAATGGTGTTTGGGAAAGTAGGACTTTTTTTTTTTTTTTACTTTTCCCCTTTTTTAAGGCCCTTAGTTACAACACCCAGAGCACCATTTCACTTTCAATCCCCTCTATATTAATAATTTAATATATCAATAAATGTCTTTTCTGCCTTGTTTAAAAAATTCTTTGGAATTGGAATATTTTGCTTGATATTCATCACTGGACAGCACATCGAAGTAGTGTTTAGCATGTCTGCCTCACAGCAAGAAGGTCCTTGGTTCAAATCCCAACTTGGCAAGAGCATTTCTATGTGGAGTTGCATGTGCATGCTCGGGTTTCCTCCAGGTACTCCGGTTTCCTCTAATAGTCCAAAGACATGCACAGCTAGGCTAATTAGCTGTTCAAAATTTTCCCTAATTGAGGATGTGAGTGTGAATTGTTGTGTGTTGGCCCTGTGATGGTCTGGTTAGTTGTTCAAAGTGTACACCTTCTCCCAGTGTCGGCTGAGATAGGCTGCAGCCTCCCCATGGCCTTAATAGGATTAAGTGCTATAGCAAATGAGTGAATGAGAAATTTCAGCCTTACCACAGTGGGGCTACATCAAGGGGCCAAAACCTAATGAAAACTCACAAACTAACCTTGAACAACCTGGGAAACACATCAGCGGGCTGTCCTTGCACCACAAATAGCCTCGAGTTCAGTTTCCTTAAACTTGTATCCAGATCTTCTAGTGACTCCAGCAAAAATCTGCAGTTAAAAAAAAAAAAGAGGTTAAAATTTATTCAACAAGGATGGTGATGTGATACAGAGCCGAAACTGAGTTAACACTCTGAAATGTACTCCACCAAATTACACTATAACTAATAAGAATTTTATTTATTATTATCGATGTTGTTTATTTAAAGAAAAGCCTTCCAAGTTCTTCTGTTACACTGAAAATGAAAATGAAAATGAAAATAATAGGCTGTGGACTTTTCAGCTCCAAGGAGGCAAGAGAACGGCAATAATAAGAGTATACAGATATTAAACTCAGAAAATCTGATATAAACTAATAAAATATAGCCAGGCACATCAGCATATAATACTTACATTTCATTTACATACATCAGACATAAATATACATAATCACATATATTGGCCATTCTCTGCAGTCATGGTAGCGACGTTTTATATTTCAGGGTTACATTTTAAAAGCTTTAATAATTTAGACTTTAAATCATGCACATCTTTCATGTATTTCAAAATTGTTTTATGATTTGCACTTGCTATTTACCACAGACATACACTTTCCTTGAGGAAGTCAATCATTTAAGAACAAAACATCCACTACTGTCACAGACAGTAAAACTTACTTTTCGAAGAAAAACCTCTGCACATTCCATTTTTTGCCATGGTTTTGATCACTAATCTAAATTAACAGTAAATGCGTTCTTCTATCAACATATTTACATGATAACTGCTTTTATTTTTTTAAATCATGAAAAACAGCCATTTTTCTTGTTTGTCTTTACTGTTACCTGGAGCCAAAATGTACATGTTTTGGAAAGTTTGACTGTTGCCAACTATTTTACTTGATAAAAGATGTAGCTGCCATTTATGAATATACTAAACAAACAACATTTTTAGGAGCTACATTAAGGAGACTTTCAGGTGAGTGGCACACAAATTGTGTGTTTACAGATCCAACTAAAAGTTGGAGCTAAGTTCAGGGAACCTTATGGAACAGTTTATAAATATCAGAGTAAAATCATTTGTTAAGATAAAGTAATAGACCCTTCGTTTAGATCATGCTTGTTTGAAGGTCAACGATCTTTTGTCTTTACTGTTACCTGTCATTAAAAGCTGAAAATATTTTAACATGCAAAAGATTTTTAACTTCAGAGGGTTTGACGATTCTGCGTGATGTGGGTGCCCCGCTGAGGATTTTTTCCCCTGCCTTGCTCTCATTCAGGCTCCGGTTTCCACCATCCAATAGAAGAAAGAAAGACAAAAAAATTCATTCCAGTTCCCGCCTGACAACGTGGTAGCATGTTGACAGCACACCCATCAACAAGTAAGGTTCTCATTTTGAAAACCGGCAGTGTCTCCTTGGTAATTTAGGACATAGTCCAGACTAGTTATCCCCATGACATTAACTAAGACATTAATGACTAGAGTTTAGAAAGCAGGACCCAGGTGAGTCAAAGACATGTGACTATATAAACTTTTTGTGGCAGGACTGCATTTCTCACTGTAAGCAAAAATCAGCTTCTTTGCCACATTTGCAAATCTTAGAAAAGTAAAAGTAAAGAAACAAACGGTATTTTCCATTATTCTTTATTTCAACCTGTCAGTATATGGTAGTGTGCTGTCCATAATTTACAGGGTTTTTCTTTTATGATTTTTGGGTAGATTTTTTACATAAAAATTTAAACTTACCCCATAACTGGTTTCACCACTACACATTTTAAATATTGCATTTGGGTTTTTTTCAGACTATATATAAAATCAGGGGACTAAGATTTTGTTAGAAATAAAATTGCCTCCCAAACCACACTGGAAATCTAAAGCCGTCATTATAAGGGAAGCCAGGTAAAGTATCTAATACAATCCTGTGGCTCATAACGAACACCTCACAAAAGTACGAGGAAAGTAGAGAGAATTAAAAAAGAGCAGGAAAAATATAAAAAAAATACAAAGATTTGGCCTCCAGAGAGCAACAATGCCTCGCCACAAAGGGAATTTTTTGTTTTTGTTTTGTTTCCATGTAGAGGGCTGCAATAAGAATAGTGCAGTTTGCTGGTTATGGTCATATACTATGCACACAAGCTTTTATAATGTTTGGGTTTAATTTTCCTTTAAAAACAGTAAGACATGTAGTTACCCATTTATGTTCCCACACAATGACGTGGAATTTAATTTCTATACAACAGCTACATAAATATAAAATAACTGTAGGAATCATTTCATATCTTGAAGCTATTCTGACCTAAACCCTTTCCTGTGTTGGAAAACTGACTTTTATGAAGCTCTGACACTGGAGACTCCTTACAAATAAATACTATACTAGGCACTTGGATAAATCCAACAATGCTACCTGCAAAGTGGTCTTGAGAAATCTGGAACATTGCCCAAAGCAAATTGTGTAAAATGCAGTTTTGAGGGTATTGCACAAGTCATGAGATATCAAAATGGCTGTAATTTTGACCAGAATGAGTTTCTGCAACTTGCTGAAGCTGTCTGACTAAAATCCGATTTCTCTGAAAAGTTGGATTTTTTTTAGTTTAAGGCCCTCAGTTACAACACCCAGAGCCCCATATTACTTTCAAACCCCTCCATATCAATCATTTTATGTCTTTTCTGCCAAAATTCCTTATGAAATTTGACTGCTTGTCTACTGGCCGCCTCCATCCTGTTGGATGCTAAAACTGAATATTTTGTCTATAATAGCGGTATAAAATGATCAAATAAATGCATTTGAATGCGAAATAGCATGCAATTATGATAAAATAAGATCTCTAAATATGATTCAGTGATCTAGTTTAGAAAGATGATGCTTCTGTGTCGAGGATTGGATGGATTTATTGATGATTAAAACTGATCATTGATCAAATCGTTGTCCTGGTTGGCTGAATTCACTTTGTTGATGTAAACATTAGCACACAGCTGTTTATTTTGATATTTTTTAGATGTTCTTGACAAGGTTAATCTACTTTCACCTGTTGTCGGGTATTTTCATGCAATAACCTCAGTTTTTTCCTATTGTTCTAATGTAAATGCCTTAACGACTTGCTCTAAAAAATATCAACCTTTGACAAGTTCTAAAAACTTTAGAGCCTATTTTTATCCAAGTGCTTAACTGTACCGACTTCAGACTACAGAAAACTTCATCCTCTCAACGACCGGACTTTTTTAAAATTAGTTGATGTCAACTGTCCATCACACAACTTATTCATTCATTTTCTGAAGCGCTTAATCCTAATAAGGGTCGCGGGGAGGCTGGCGCCCATCTCAGCCGACTCTGGGCGAGGGCAGTGTACACCCTGGACAGCTCGCCAGGCCATCGCACGGCATAATGCAGCCTACTCTTTACGAAAACCAGCAATGGCTCTTTTACACCACAGACAGTGAGAGACACGGCCGGCCTTTGATAACCCAGTTAGCTGCACTGGGGGGGCAGCAGTGACAACCTGGTGATAGTGGGGCTTGAACCCCACCTTGGGATCAGTAATCCAGCACCCTACCACCAGGCCACCACTGCCCCAGATCACACAATCACTGTTTATATGGTTAGAAAGAAAATGATAAAATATTAGATCAAGTGCATTAATACAAATCATGTGATATTTGCCTTGCTACTTTCAGAGCTGTTGGTTATTAAAAAAATTCAACACTTTGAGACAGCACTGCATTATATTTACATGTATGGCACCCTTATCCAAAGTGACTCAACATTTATCATCTTTTTTTCTTACAGCGGAGCAACTGAGGGTTAAGGGCCTTACTCAAGGGCCCAACAGTGGCTGCTGGGTGATACCAGGGCTTGAACCTCCAACCTTCAGGTCAGCAATCCAGCACCTTAACCTCTGAGCCACCACAATATAATGAAATAAAATAAAACAAACCAAAAGACAAAGAAAAGTTCTAACAGTATAGGAGTAACATTTTTTATTATCTGTAATCTCAGCAACCGGCATTAAAAAACGCCACGGTAACTAACAAGCGTTGTTCAGTCACGTGCGGCCGCGTTTCGAAAAACAACTTGAAGTACACTTACGGTTACATCCGGGCACTTCTGGAAACGCGATTTGTAACACACCCAGATATTGTTGTTGTTTGCTAGCGTCTAATCATTAACTAGCCCATTTTATTAGTTTATACGGAAATTAAAAATGTATTTGAGAAACTTTTATAAATTCACTTGCTTTTTTGTTTTTTTTTAGAAAGTTAGCCAGAAAGTGAGTCCAAATCGTTTATGTTTAGCTTTGGAAATGAAATTAGCACAAATGTTTTGATGATGTTAGTGATTAGGATTCCTTTCTGAGCCTGAAGAAGGCGTGTGTTGAGTGAGGTAATGTCGTTAACCAAGCTAAAGAGTAAATAAATGTAGGTTTTCGGTTAAATAAGCTATGTCTCAGGCGTTACCGCTGGTGTGTGGGCGCGCGGGGACCTGTTTAACCGTCAACAGCTGAGCACCTTCACTCACCTCCACCGGTTGACTCCGACGTTGGCCGCTCCAGCGAACCACGGATCCAAAACATAAACACACCGTGTCGTATCCGCGCCATTTAACGCCTCCTGTAAAGCCGGATTGTCGTGAAGTCGCAGCCCTTTTCGGAACCAGTGCACCGAATTCACCACCATGATCGCAAATCTAATCCATTTTTAGCAAAAAAAATCGCTTGGAAGCCGAGATCACTAAACAACAACTCTCCTCGGTAAATCCACAGCTGACAGTCTCTCTCTCTCCCAGCTTCTCAGAAGTTCCAGCTCATTGGTTCAGTCCGAAACGCCTTGTCCTCCTCCTTCTCCCCCTCACGCTCGTGCACTTCGCCGGAAGTGAAATGTGCAGCTTCAGCGCCCTACGTAGGTGTCTTTGACATCCAATAGGAGGTTTGAAATTCAGCAGCAACGTAACACGGCTTGCTTGGCCACCTTTTCCGCTCCCTCATTGGTCGGCTAAGCAGCACGTGCGCGGAATATTTAAATGAGGGGGTGGGCACGTTACACGAAGTAGTTATTGGTCGCTACACACGTGTTAGCTTCACGTTGCTGAGGCCTTCTTGTAAATTGCTGTCCCCCCATTTCATAATAATAAAAATGCAATGGTGCTAGAAATGATAAAACTGAACTTTGTGTATGATTCATATTATTTGGACATGTTAATGAATATGTAATATGTGACTAATCCCATCCTGTGTGGATAAAACAGTTACTGATGATCAATTCATTCGTTCAAGACAGACCCCACGATATCTAAACCAGCAACAGTAAATTGGATTTAGACAGGGCCGGCGCAAGGCATCGTGACACCCTAGCCGAGATCATATTTAGCGTGTGTCCTAGGCAGCTGCCTAGTTCGCCTAATGGTAGCGCCGGCCCCGAAAAATCCTACGTCCTCCATTCAGGCTTCCCTTCAAACACTCATTCATTAGTTTTCTGAACCGCTTAATCCTAATTAGGGTCGCGGGGAGGATGGTGCCCATCTCAGCCGATGGGCGAGGGCAGAGTACACCCTAGACAGCTCGCCAGGCCATTGTAGGGCAGAAACACGCTGACAGCAACCGAATGACTTACTCTTTCCGAACGACAGCAATGGTTCTTTTACATGCCTCTCACCACAGACAGTGAGAGACATGGCTGGCCTTTGATAACCCAGTTGGCTGCAGTGGGGAGACAGTGACAACTCGGTGACAGAGGGGCTTGAACCTCCGACTTTCGGCTCAGTAAGCCAGCAACAAACAGTGAAGGCCTAGGTTATATTCAGCCCTGACAAAATGTAGGAAAAACTTATTTAAGCAGTAAACTCACAACAATCATCTCTACTACTGTGGTAATTTGTTGCCTACACCCATCTGCACTTGATACAGAATGTTTATAGGATTAGTTGTACGCACTACCTTTTTAATACACATTCACTCACTTAATCGCCAAAATGCTCAATCCTACTAGGGTTAAGGGGAGGGATCTCAGCGGACACTGGGCGAAGATGGGGTACACCCTGAACAGTTTGCCAGTCCATTGTAGGGTTAACACACACACCTAGGGGCAATTAGGAACAGCCAGTTAGCCTAACGTACATGCCTTTGGATTGTGGGAGGAAACCAGAGTATGAAGAGGAAATTCACATGAGCACAGGGAGAACATGCAAACTCCACATAGAAACACCCAAGTCCAGGACTTGAACCCAATAACTTCATGTTGTGGGGATGACATGCCATGCCATGCCATGTTTTAGGGAACCACTATGCCACTGTGCTGCCCCCATTGTAATACTGTGGGCTTTATACACGAGTTGATGCAAATTGGGTGACACCTCGGAAATATCCACCAAAATAGAGATGCACAGCTCTTCGAAGACTCATACCATTCAACCTAGAAACTGTAGCAATTTTCAGATTGAATGTGACCTGATTACACTGGGAAGATCATTCCATCAAAGACAGCATTCAGGGGGATGTGTGTGACTGAGTGTGTGTGTGTGTGTGTGTGTGTGTGTGTGTAGTGGTAGGGTCATAGGGTGTGGTTGTCACATCCAACTATCTCTCATTCACGCTTCTTTTTACAACCCTATGACTACAGATTTTTCCCCTTTTTATTATCAGAGCATTTGATTTATAAGTTGCTATCAGTATGTAAACTTAAAGGAAATACAACAAAAATAAAAATAATGCTTTTTATACCCCCCCCCCCCCCCCAAAAAAAAAAAAAAACACCCACCGTGCCTTTAATGTCTCCAATTTGCTGAGTCAAAAAGAAAAGAAAAAAGTGCGACCCTTACTGAACATCTTAACTTGATACGTTTCCACCCCCTCGTGGTAGATTATTGGTATTACATAAAATTTTTAATCTTAACAGGAATAGGCAAGATTTATGTTTTAATATTAGAACAGAATATTCCCTGCGATGGCCTGGCGAGCTGTCCAGGGTGTACTCTGCCCTTGTCCAGAGTCGGCTGAGATGGGCGCCAACCTCCTCGCGACCCTAATTACGATTAAGCGGTTCAGAAAATGAATGTAGTGAATGATGAATATAAAAAAGAAAAGATTTTTGTTGGTTATATTTTAGTCTTTTTCTCACATGTAAATTGAAGCATGGTCTGTATTTCAGGCACAAGGGTCAAATTGTGGCAGGATGGGGTGGTGGGGTTGGTGGTAGATATACTAATATCCTCTGTATCCTCCCATCAACCACTCCAAGTCCTGAGACTTAAACTTGTGACCTATTTAAGCAGATCCTGAAACACTAAGATCCTAGGACTTCTATGAGTGACTCTAATTGAATGAGATTTTAGTGCATTTGACTGATTTTTAAATGGCTTTTTAAATGAAAAACAAATCACACTAGATTAAAACTCATTATCATTGCTGAGGGTGCTGCAGTTTTACAAGTCATGATGTCTTCCTGACTCTATAGCTGCAGTTTTAATAAAAATAAAATATTTATAATATAAAACAGAATGCTGACCTGGGCCTGCGAGTGACAATGTTCAAGAATTAAAAATACTGCTCAGACACAAGCCAACCAGCCAACCAAACAAGTAAGTATTTATCCACCTGGGCCTGCGATTCATTTTTGTGTGTTACATTCAAATTCTCTCTTTCTCTCTGAAAAAATAAAGCATGTGGGAGCTCACCTGGTGTCTGTGATTCAGACGGTTTCTAATCCGTTCAAGATGCGTTAAGATCAGGAGATTGGAGCATAGCCACGTAGAGTGACCTTTATCACACAGCTACTCAAGTAAGCATCTGTGTAGGACCCCATGTCCAGCAGTGAAGCCTCATCAGGGCAAGTGGAAAATAAACTAAAAATAACTGAATATAAAATAATAAATCAGACCTTAAGTTCAAACTGAAGATATGGCCTTGTGCACTGATTATAAATCTGTATTGTTCCATGTCCATAATATTAATAATAAAAAAATTTCACAACTCATAACTTAAGTGGGTGTGTAGTACTTAGCATGTCCACATTACAGCAACAAGGTCCTGGGTTCAAACCTTGTGCATATCTGTGTACAGTTTGCATGTTCTCTTCATGCTTGTTGGATTTCCTCCAGGTGCTCCAGTTTCCTCCCACAGTCCAAAGATAAAATTAGGCTACATTCTGTTCCAGATTGCCCCTAGATGTGGATGTGTAAATGGTTGTGTTTGTATATTGGCCCTGCAATGGTCTGGTGAGCTGTTTAGGGTACACCCTGCCTTCATCCAAAGTCAGCTGGGATAGGCTTCAGCCTCTCCATGACCCTAAAAAACAATAATGTGATTTGGGAAATGAGATTATTATTCAAATGCAGTGTGGTTTCTCTATATGCTTCAGAGAAAAGTTTCTTTTCAACATCACTCATTTCCTGAACTTCTTAATCAAGCTATCATGCTGACTAGCGTCTGAGATATGTGTTTTAATTTGTGTTTGACGCTCTGTGTGTATAAATCATATATCTTATATTATAGCATACAGATCATTGCTAATGTCATTTTGTTAATTAATAGAATAAAATGAAAATATCAGTAACTTTCTTTAAAGCAATTTTAGACATGCACTACCAGTCAAATCACTACCAGCCACAGTTTCTTTTGTGTCTTTTGTGTTGAAACTTTTAAGTGATATTTATGTTTATAAGAAGAAGGGTCTTTGACTATACCAGAACTCTCATAGAAATCATGGAACACCAAAAATTCCATATACGTAAAAAGTGTTATTTACAAATTACATTATTATAAATTTATAATAACTGGGTTTTAATCGGGGAGTAATATCAGACAAATTGGATATTGTCCAAGTTCCAGATTTCCCAAATTCCAAGTTGAATGACCATGCACTCTCATCACAACTTAGACTGCAGAAAGTTTTTCAGAGTTATATGTACAGTGGATTACAGCATAACATCAGGAGAAGGTATATAACATATATGTATGTAACAGCTGCTATAACATACATTACCAGTCAAAGGTCTAAACACACACACTGATTCTAACTGAAATAGGAGGTGTGTCCAGACTGGCATTGTATGACAAATCACAACCACAATACATCTTTTTCAGCGAAAACAAAAGACAATGAGTTATTTGGATTCTGAAGAATTTTTATTCTTATTATTTGAGGAATCGGTTTAGTGAAGTGAGCTGAGCCAAATGATAACTGACTGAAATGAGTCTTTTAAATTAGTTTATTAATTTATTATTACTACTTTATTGCTGTGTATCTTTAGGGGGCGCTGTAGGCTCATTATTATAGCACCTGCATTTTTAGAATAATGTGCCACTTAAATCTAATGCACTGTAAGTCACAGATAACCATCTGGATCTGTAATTCATTTTCCTTTTTCTTATTTTTTGAGTATGCACAGGACAAGCATGAACAAGTGCCAGTGCACAGGACAAATATTCAGAGTTTATTCATATATTCATTCATTTTCTGAGCCGCTTAATCCTAATTAGGGTCGCAGGAAGGCTGGTGCCCATCTCTGCCGACTCCGGGCGAGGGCAGAGTACACCCTGGACAGCTCGCCAGGCCATCGCAGTCAGAGTTAATTGTTAGTATTAAATGAAGTGCATTAAGCACTTGCAGAAAAAGAACAGTAACAGCCTCAGTACCAACCCCAGAAAACATGAAGAATTTCTATAATGCATATTTCAGTTATTGGTAGGCATTGCAGCATTATTGATGTCTGTGCTTTCATGCTTGTTAAACTAATGTATTGCGAAATGAGTTTCATTATTTCTGATCAGTATGCACACAGTCCGACCCAATCAAAGCATTTACACTCATTTATTTGTCAGATGCTTTTATACAAAACGACTTACAAGTGAGGCAGAACCAAATCAACATGTGCAATTAAAAAGGGGGTGCAGTGCTTAGCATTGTCATCTCATAGGAAGAAAGGCTCCTGCATCAAACCTGACAGTTAATCGAGGCCTTTCTGTGCAGAGCTTGCATGTTCTCCACATACCTGCACGGTTTTCCTCTGGGTGTGGCAGTTTCTTCCTACAATCCAAAGACTTGTGGATTAGGTGAAATGACTACTTAAAATTGCCCATATCCGTGCACAAATGAGTGTGAATGGTGCTCTGTCTCTCTGTTTATCCCTGTGCTAGACTGAAGACCCGTACAGGGTGTTCCTTGCCTCTCGCCCGATGCCAGCTGATTTGATTCCAGCTCACCCACAATCCGCAAGAGATAAGTGGTAAAGGATGGATCGATGGATGGATGTAGCTGTTAAGGTTGGTTAATTAATTAATTAATCAATTAACCGTTGAACTAATTCTCTAGGCTGTTTTTGCTGTGTTTGTTTCAAGCTGTGTTTGCCTCTGCTCAAAGGAGGGGTACACCCTGTACACCCTCTCTGTCCATTGCAGGGCCAACAGTCTCACAAACATGCACACTCACACCTAGGGGCAATCTGTAGCAACCAAATAGCCTTTTCTGCATGTCTTTGGACTGTGGGATGAAACCAGAGTACCCAGAAGAAACCCACATCAGCACAGTGAGGCAGACATGCTTACCACTATGTCACTTTAGGCTTCACCAATGGCTAGATGACAGTCAGTAGTTTTGAACTCATAACCTTCTAAGCAATAAAGTTATAAGTCATAAAAACACCATTACACAAGTAAGTATATTGTTCTCAGTGATACATTTCACAGTGCTGTTCTTAGGCAGTGGTTTGAATTAAGGTGACCTCAGGGGAGCAGAGATTCTCTGACATTGAATATGTGAAAGGCAAGCTCCAATACTGAAATCAAATAAAAATAAATAAAAAACTATTATAATAATAATAATGATAATAATAATAATAATTATAATATCTGTTAATAATTTTTATGGATAGAATTTCTAGGCACAGCCAAGGCGTTGAGGGGTTCTGGTTTGGCGGCCATAGGATCTTGTCTCTGCTTTTTGCCGACGATGTTGTGCTTTTGGCTTCATCGAGCCGGAACGTCCAGCTCTGGGTTTCTCTAAGTTCTCAGCTGAGTGTGAAGCTGCCAGGATGAGAATCAGCACCTCCAAGTCCGAGGCTGGAAAAGGGTGGAATGCACCCTCTGGGTCTGGAATGAGGTCCTGCCCCAAGTGGAGGAGTTTAAGTATCTTGAATGCATGAATCAAAATGACAGATATACACAGTTTTTCATTTATATAAACCATAAAAATCTCATTCAAGTTTGGATCGTCTGTTTCTGTGTAGTATAAACCAAAACTTTGAAGTATCAAAAATATATACTTAAATTGAATGAGTTCAAAAAGAACTCTTGCTTGGAGTGCACAGAGCTCACCTGATCAAATATGTAAAAATAAATGATAAACAACCCAGTTTCATTTGTTTTTCTTGTTCCTGTGAAGTACAAACTACAACAGTTATGCACCTCAGGCTCGGTGCATGTTGCTAAATAGTACACAGATGATGTAGGCTTTCTAAAGGAGGAGAGGACCCCCCTATACCTAATACAACAAATTGCAGCAGAGAACTTCAAAGTTCAGAGCCACTTCATGAATGAAGCAAAGACAGGGTTCACTCATGTGTACCTCGCTGAAAAGTCAGAATGTGACGATGATGGTCAGAAATGCAGAAGAAATGAAGAATGGAGAAAAACAAAACAATTGGTTCTTTGCTGTGCAGCACTGCTGACATCAAATTACACTGCAGTCTCGCGAGACAGCGGTGGACAATGCTGGGCCACGTCCTCCACATGGACCAAGAATCCCCAGCGCAGAAAGCTCTCCAATGCCCAGTGGTTGGCTGCAAGAAATATCAGGCATGTTACAGAAGACACTGTGCAAATCTACTGGAACAAATAGAGCTGACTTAAAAAAGGCTGGCTTTGGTTCTCTTTGTACTGTGGCACACCTAAATCAACTGTGGTGTTTTTGCAAAGGATAAAGCAAATTGGTGCACAATGTGAAGGACTGATTGCAGTTACAGGATGCCTTTGACTACTATGACTGCAGAAACTGTTAAGAGAGAGAGAGAGATCATATTGATGCCAAAACTGACAGGCAGGGAAAAAAGAAAAACATCAACTTGTAAATAAAGTACTCAGTATAGGAGTAAGAAATATAAGCAAATAAGAGCATGAGGTGATTCGTTAGTTTACCACCCCAAAGTTGATTGTTTTCCAATAAAAAATAAGTCCCAAGGTGTTTTATTCCTCTCACACTACAACAATCTTCCAGTCAATACATCTCTCACCCGAAGTTGGCCGGGTACATATTAAGGTTATCTATATTAAGTGCAGCTGTGTGCCTGTCTTACTTGTTTGTTTTTATATTAATAAAAAAAATGCAAATACTGTTTGGATTTTTTTTAATAACCTGTTTGCCATTTCTCTGTCAGTATATGTAGACTTTGCGTAGGAACACCCCCAAGACAGGAACACACACACACACAACCCATTACTACTACAGTAGCTCTTCTGAACAGACATCATAGACAGTGATCCTTGGGCACCTGTAACACAGTTGCCAGTTCACTGGTTTCCTTCCTTAGACCACTGTTGGTAGGTACTTACCATTGTATACCAGGGACCCCACAAGACCTGGAGTTTTGGAGATGACCAGACCCAGTCGTTTAGACATTACAATGTGGCCCTTGTTAAAGTTAGATCCCTACATTTGCCTATTCTTTCTGTTTCCATCACATCAACTTTGACTGTTCACGTCTTGCCTAATACTTAAGAATCCATCAAAATCTACAACAAATATAAACTTTAATATACAGTATATGTCAGAATGAATGAGGCCTAAAACCCATCACTGTAATCTATAGTTAAAAATGTTAAATTTGTTATATAATTATTCTCGTTAACATCAGCGAAATTAGGAATAAATGTACCAGGGTTTGCACATTATTATTATTATTATTATCATCATCATCATCATCATCATTTATTATCAATTATTATTAATAATAATAACAATACATTTTTAATTAATTAAATTTATTTCTTTTTACAATTTATAGTTTCCTAGAATCTTTCTGATTAAGTCCCATGGAAAGGAACCAAGAACTCTAGTATCAGGTCAGAACTCTGCTGAAAACAAGGGTAATGCTGTGCATTGTGATACAGTAAATGCACCACACAATGTACTTTCAAACGTGAGTTTCTCATAGCCCCCAAAACGGCACACTCTTAAGTAAACATAGTATGTTTAATATAGTAATAAATATAGTATGGTCTCAGACACAGCCTGTCTCTATTTTGAAGAAGTGTTTGTGAAAAAAAATCCCACCATCCTTTTTGATGTGAATGAATTCTCGCTTTCTGAGAGCTTACAGGAGTAGAAAAGCCAACTCATTTATAATTTTTTTCAACTTCCTGTATGTGTGCTAGTGCCATTTCAAATATGTCATGTCCTTTGATCAATAATGGTAAATCCGCATGCAGCCTGGGGGAATCGGAGACATTTGTTATGAATCGCCTGTGAAAATTCCGGGTGTTAGACGCTTTAAATTCAATCACTGACAAAACAGAGGTGAAAGCGGTGACAGGCAGAAACTCTTTACTGCTCTAAGCTTCCAAAACTGAATGTATCTGATGATATCGGTGAGTTCTCTGGCGGTAATCTGTTTTTTATTACTGCCATGATGGGAATGAGACGAAATAGAAAACTTTTAAAACCCTGGGTTAAGTGATTCTTCAAAAAGCATGCAATTATATGTGGTATAATACAGACTTATTCCTGGGGAAAAATATCAGAATGTCAGAAAATTGCACCGAAGAATATATATAACAATTATCTGAAGAAAGCGAGGTGGATATCGCCAAACAGTTTCTGAAATGGAATGTCGAGGACAGGAGGATATCCAACGAGCCTGAGGCAAAGAATTGCTCCAAAATCTGAATCTCAAGTACATATAAGCATGTAAACCTGATAGTGATGAGGTGATTAAGACAATTTAATTAAATTATTCATTCATTATCCTGATTAGGGTTGCGTGAAAGCCGGGGACAAACTCTGAAAACCCTGAGCAATTCAACACACACACACACACACACACACACACACACACACACACACACACACACACACACACACACAAAAACAAACATTCACACTTATATTTAAACCTAGGGGCAATCCACAACAGCAAATTAGCCAAATGTGCCTGTCTTTGGCTTGTGGGAGAAAACTGGAGCACCTGGAGGATACCCACAGAAGTGCATAGAGAAAATGCAAGAAAAGCCCTTGCTGACCACAAGGATTTTCTTGCTGTGAGGCAAGAGTGCTAACAACTATGCCACTGCGTCCCCTATCAATTTATTTCTGCACCTCGAAAGGTCAAAAATTACAAAAAGTACATGTCCTGCTTCTACAGCTCTGGTTCTTCAGCTTTTCCCTCTGGGAACCTTGAAGGTCCTATGTAGAGCCAGACAACAGAGTGTATTACTATCTGACAGGGCTCCAAATAGAATTCCCTCAGAAAACAAACAGGCAATAAGCATACAATGTGCCCGCCCTAAAAAAAAAATTCCAGTAGTTTAACCAACTGAAAGTTGAATTTACAGCCTGTCCACAGTCCCTTGGTTGATCCTGAACACAGATATGTTCCTGTGTTCTTCTGGGTTCTCCAGATTTGCTCATATGCATGACCACTGATTAAAGAACAATAAGCTTTTTGACAGATGTAAGCTGTTGCTCTATTGATTTTCTCAATTTTTTAGATATTTCACAATCAGGAGGCCACATGTTTAGTGACCCTTTTAGCTCCATACTGTTATACAAACAAGTGCTAATAGAGGCTCAATGGGACAGAAATTATGCTGCTCTGTGCTTGATGGAGGAGTAAAGGAAAGATAGTGACAGGTTAGATCTAGTTGTTTACCAAATTGACATAGATAGCACCTATAACAATAACAACAACAACAACAGCAACAACAGTAATAATAATATTAATAATAATAAATTAGCCAAATGAAAGGTCAGACTGTATATGCATTTTCAGACCTTTATTTTTTTATTTCACAAGTGGAGCACCAAAGTACGATTCCTAATCCAAAAAAACTCCACGGTTCATCTGAAAGCTGCTTCCCTATTTCCCCCTGAAATGCTGATTTTGAGTGTGTCTCTTTGGCTTCCTCCTCCCATTTGTGGTCTTTCTGCTCTCTTTGTCTTCTCTGCTGTGAAAGCTCCACACTTAGTTTGTTAGGAGGAAGACCGGGATAGGCGGAGATACCGCTGTGCATGAAGAGGGACCACTGGGGTAATAAAAGCTAATCAGAAGACCCAGCACACCATGGAGCACTAATGCATCCTAAATAAATAAATAAACAAGCAAGTAAGTAAGTAAGTAAGTAAGTAAGTAAGTAAGTAAATAAATAAATAGATAGATAGATAGATAGATAGATAGATA
>JAQMYF010000024.1:32034675-32061301 GCA_030014195.1 Neosilurus mollespiculum | reverse complement strand
TATATATATATATATATATATATATATATATATATATATATGTGTGTGTGTGTGTGTGTGTGTGTGTGTTTATATATGACTGAGTGAGAATTAGACAAAGAGTGAAGAAAGCAAACAGAGTCCAAAGGAACAAGCATGCAGAAGAACAAACACCACATATATTCTTAACCCAGTTTCTAGCTAATATAAATAACAGTTCTGTCTTTCCTACATGTAATTGACCTAAATTTAAATATTTCCCTAATTACTCCCCAAACCTACATTTGATCCTAAAAGCCATTTTTCAAGTCTCCTATGTGCTAATTAGAAATATGCCTGACTAAAGTGAATTGCAGTGAGAACCATCTGTCCCAATTGGCATACTTTACAAATCATAAAGAAATCACCCTCAGTGTCAGAGCCTGTAAAAGTCTTATGAAGTTGAGTTATGATTCAGGCTTAAGCCTTCACACACTGTACGTTCATTCATCATGCTTTTATCAGGTAGTATTTGTATAATCACATAAAAAAAAAAACAGACTAAAATCCCTCCATCAAACCATTCATACATTGTCAATTAGTACATTGACACATATGAGCAATTTAGAGCGTCTAATTGATGTAATCTGCATATATCTGAGCTGTGGGAAGAAACTGATGCACCAGGAGAAAACTCCAACTGTCACTGGGAGAATAAACTCCATACAGGAAGACCCCAGCTGGCCTCAGGGTACCTTCAGAGTGTGGGGCAGCAGTGCTAACTACTGCATCATTTAGTCATGAAAAAAACAAACAATATGCTTATATATTTACCAGCTATTTACATAAGTTGTATATAACCAGAGAGCAGGCAGGGCTTGAAGCCTAATACATATAATTATATTTTTTTATATATACAAACTGAATATGAGCAATGTTCATTCTGATTGGCTAATCTAATATTAGGGCATCTATGCATATACCATTAGTTGATGTGTCAAAAATTTTCTATCTAATCTAGATATTTATTAGACTAAATCTAGATTTTTATTTTTTCTTTTATTAGAACGCATCTCTTAATACTTGACATTCTCAATGTGACAGGAAAATTACATTCAAATAAAATGATTTTTAGAATAAATACATAATATTTCATGAATAAAGTCATGAATTAATTAAATACAAGAATTCTTGTTTTTTTTTCAAGAATTTGATTTTTTCCACACCAAATGTGTCATTATCAGCCTGCTACAAACAGGCCTCCAGTTGCCGATGTTGCAGTCCATGCCAATGTATATTTATATATTTTGAAGTAAATCCCATGTTTAATTTTACTTGATGCCTGATACAGTCAGTGATTTTTTTACAAAAAGGTCAATTTTAATTATGTAAACCACCTAGGAATCTATTTTTAAATAATTAATGTGTGAAAATGTCACTGTTTGACTATTTGAAGGACATCAACCTTACTGTATAACCTAGCCTTGCTCTAAAATGCCGCTGTCCCTGGTCCTGAACGCATCTCTTAATACTTGACATTCTCAATGTGACAGGAAAATTACATTCAAATGAAATGATTCTTAGAATAAATTCATAATATTTCATGAATAAAGTCATGTATTAATTAAATACAATATAAAACATAATATATACTGAGAAAAGAAGTCATAATATCTGATATGAGAAAAAAACATACTGCATTTCCCACTAACATTAAAACTTTTATTTTACCAAATGTAGTGACTTTTGGTACCTGTTTTTTTTTGTAACATCATATTGCACATTGCAACTTTATTCTTGACATCTTCTATTATTATTATTATTATTATTATTATTATTATTATACTGTGCACTGGAAATTATGTCTAGCCATGTAGTGAAACAAACAAAATTTTGCCATTCCTATTTAATGCTGTATTCAAACATCACCCGCAATAGTTTCCTCATTCGAGACCATTTAAACCACAAGAAAAGCCACCAATGAATGACTTTACCACTGAGCACATTTTCTGTAGATTTGAGTATCTAAGCATTTATAACTAAGCATGTAACATTTCGAAATGAATTAAAAACTAAGCAGATAATGTGTAATTTAGATAACCCGAGCTCATTACATTTTTAGATAAGTATTATCATTCATCATTCATTCATTTTCTAAGCCGCTTAATCCTAATTACGGAGGCTGGGGCCCATCTCAGCTAACTCTGGGTGAAGGCGGGTACAGCTCACCAGGCCATCGCAGTGCCAACACACATACAACAATTCACACTCACTCTCACACCTAGGGGTGATTTGTAACCACCAATTAGCCTACTGTGCATGTTTTTGGACTGTTGGAGGAAACCGTAGTGCCCAGAGGAAACCAACGCAAGTACTGGGAGAACATGCAAACTCCACACCGAAACATCCAAGCCCGGGAATCGAACATGGGACTTCTTGATGATTCTTGCTGAAATTATACAATCCAGTTTAACTGTGTTTCACTGCTAATATTTTCAATGTGATGCAGTAGAAGGTTGTAGTGCTCACTTGTAGGAATGACGACAAAATGATTTTAACCTTTTAGACACCTGGTTACTAACTACAGTGAAGCTATATAAAAAGCTTATTCAAAGCTTATAAAAAACAACTATTCATAGTTACAAGTAAATATATTCTAATGAAAACATATGTATAGATATTGTACACTTTCTGTACCATATTATTCCATACAATATAAAATTTTTGCTAATATGCCCCTTTAAAAGCTAAAGTAAACCTTCAATATCAAACATCTTTAGATATATTAATGGAAATGGAACCCAAAAACTCTTTCAATGTTTAAGGATACATTCTAGGATTTCGACATACACAAGCTGGTGTATATATAACATATTCAGAAAATGCACCAGCAATTTTATTTAATTTAACCCTCAGACTGAATGCATTTGAACACTTTATTTAGTTATCATGGTCAAAACGGATTGAACACCACCTCCGCAGCATAACCATTCAACAACCTTTGAAGTGTGTAATACTTGTGTAATGTTGAAGAAATATTTTTTTAAATGTTAACTGATTCTAACAGTAATTTACTTTGACTTATCCTATATGCTACCATTTAGTGAATTTTAGTGTAACCCCATACAAATATAATTTAAAGCTAAGACTGAGCGAGGCAGAAAATGGAATTCTTTCATTCAATTTTGTTTTTATCTGAACTGCTTTATCCTTTATATAAAATAAGCCTAATGTGCATGTCTGTGGACTGTGGGAGGAAACTCATACAAGCACAGGGTTGTCCATGCTGAGCCCGGTACCTTCCTGCTGTGAGGTGGACATGCTAACCAATAAGCCACCATGCCACCGTGAGAATTCTTTGCTCTTCTTTTTCCTCAGCCTTTGCAATAACAACTTGCAACATCTAGAAAAGTGAGTGAATTAAAATAAAATGGGCTTGGTGTATATCTATTAAAGAGTACATTTTTTAAAAACTTGCTCACTCAAAAGAGGTCATTAGTATTTCAGTATAATTCATGGAGGAGCCTGGGGCACTGGGGCATAGTGGTTAACACTCGTTTCACAGCAAGAGGGTCATGGGGTTGTGGCCCATGGTTAAGAGGGCTTTTCTGTGTGGAGTTGTTGCATGGGATTCATCTGGGTGCTCTGGTTTCCTCCCACAGTCCAAATACATGCACAGTAGGCTGACTGACTTTTCCAAATTGCTGCGCTGCTAATTTTAAATATGAGTGTGAAAGGATGTTTGTTCTAGAGAGGGCACCAAACATGGCATTTTATGGGGTGTCATAAGTTTAATGTGTTACATATAGATGATACATTTAAAGTTTATTCACTTAATAATTGCAGCATACACTGTGTCACATACAGTAGTGGTTGGGGTGCCATGTGTGCTCCCCAGCAAGAAGTAAGCGCAAAGTAAAACTTAGAGCTCTGAAGAGTTTAATAAACAGACTTGAATCTCACAATCCAACAAGTAAATAGACAAACAGAATATGACCAATGCCCTGAAGGAATGAAATGAGTCCTTAAATTCAATTCAATTAACTTTTTTTATTTATAAAATACTCCTCTAATTAGTCTCTTGAAGTGCCGCCAGCCATGTGTCCTTATGTGGCGCTATGCTGCTGCTACAGTTTATATTGTTAGTTGTAGTTTTTCCAGCAACATCCCCTTGCACTGCATTGACAGTTGTGCAGTCACAACCCTACATGGGAACTGGTGTCTGGTGGCAGGCCTGACAAACGGAGGTAAGGTAAAAATGTAAACAGAGAGCTGATGGAGAAATGGCAAAGCATATTAAGAGGTCTTGTTCACTACTTCATTTCTTTAAACAATTCATTGTTCCTTGCTGCTAATGTATTTAAATTTTTGGCAGTCAATATGTTGAGATACAGATATATACAGATACTGAATTTCACCTAACATTACTTATAAGGTTCCTTCATATTTTTTGTAATTGAATGAGGAGTAAAGGAGGACATGAAAGTTTACAATGTTAAGAATATGGGTCCCTCAATAAAAAGGGTGGGAAGCACTGTCCTAAAGAACAGGCTCTGCTTGCAACCCTGTCACGTAAAAACATACATTGCAACAGAAACCATGAAAGTGTTCCAATGCATCATAGATTACCCAACCAACCAGAAAAGACATAGTGTGCTATACATAATGTAGTGCTATGACAGCAAAATATATTCTATGTTAAAATGTTTAGTAGCCTCACTTAAACAATTAAACTTCTCACTTTACAATTTTTTCTCATGAATAACAACAGCATCCATCTGTCTAACTTTAGGGAATATGGACAAACCCTGCTTACTTCATCTGGCATGTAACACACACTTCTGTATCATCGCCTCTGCAAAATCGCCACACATCTGGTGGTTGGCTTAGAGAGAGGGAGAGAGAGAGAGAGAGAGAGAGAGAGAGAGAGAGAGAGAGAGCAAATGAAAGACAGGAGATTAGCATGCAAAAACAGTTGTATCTGTGTGTGGGTGTGTGTGTGTGTGTGTGTGTGTGTGTGTGTGTGTTTGTGTGTGTGAGTGTGGCTGCCACTTCTTTTTTGCCATCTAATTTGGGCCTCAGAAAATGAGGCGAAGAGGAAGTAAGAGATTCTAACAAACAAGCTCTCTGCAGACGGCATGGCTTTTAGAAGTGTGGTTTTTATTAGCCCTAGCTTTTGGTCAGAACACACACACACACGCACACACACACACACACACACACACACACACACACACACACACACACACACACAGATTTTCCTCTGGCTTTAACAACCCAAAGCTTGTATCAGACTGTTATTTTTGGTCCTATTTCTTCAGGAAATGTCGAGCTCAGCAGTACATGTGTATTTTAGGACCCGCACCTGCACCTGAAGCGCTATGATTTGATAAGCTGTGATGAGGCTCTGCAAGAGAACCGCATGTGCCAATTACTGTGACGCACCACTAAAGAGCTGACAAACAATGCAGGCATGAATGTCACTATAAGTGTTGAAGACATGTTGGCACTCATTAAAAAAATACATATGAGGAATCGACATATGAGGCATTTCCTGAGTACAGAATTACAAACTAGCATTGGATCTGACCCTCACAATATGCTCATACTTTTTATCACATGTGCTAGCATGATATACCTTGTTTCTGTAACATTATGCTGGATTCTCTAGCAAGCACAAGCTAGAGATATTCACTGGGACAGGCTTTTTATGAAGCTATTTCTGTGAATCATGGGTCAGAGCTCTAGCACTGGAAGAAAGAAGAAAATAGTAAACATCCCTAGCCTTTACGCATTTTGTATATGTTAAATCTTTAACACTGGAGTTTACAAGTTACTACTTGAAATTTTTTTTCCCACCATCATTGATAGCAAATGTACCAATCACCATATGAAGAGTTGGTTTGCAAAATTAATTATGGAAAAAAAACCTTTTTCCAGTAGTTTTCAAAAACCTTTTTTCTAGTAGCTTTAAAATAAATCTACTGAAAAAAGGTTTTTGAAAACTACTGGATAAAGTTTTTTTTTTTTTTTTTAATCTATTTCCTAATCTATAACCTACTCTTCATATGCATCTGGAATAAATGGATAAACATTTAAATAGGTGTTATGAATTCTCATAAATTTTCCTTATGTTTGACCTTTTCTCCATTGCTGACAAGGCGCTGGGTTTCGCTAGATCATGTCACAATTCATCAATAGGGTCAAAAAAATTTCATGTACTGTTATTCCTGTAATATATAGTACTGTGCAAAAAAATTAAGCACCCTCTTTTTTAAGTATAAACTTTGCTATCGATTTTTAATTTATAAATCGTACATTAGTGAGTCAGTACAAAAACATTTTAGCTTTCTAAACATTAGCATTCCCTCAAAAACTAAATGTTACAGGGAAAAAGCTTTGACAATAAGCAGTGTATTATGCATATTAGGCCACTTTCAGGCAAAAACATGATGAATACTGCTGAGCAAATAATGTTGCAAAGCTGCTGAGCAAAAACATGACAAATTTGAATGCAACTAACAGTGCAAGTGTGGCAGTCAAATCCTCCAGGTGAACTGTTTCTAGTTCTGCAAGACGCTCAGTAAAACTTACAGATCATTATTTTGTAAAATTCCATGAACTGTACCTGAGATTATATTTTTAAATCAAAGGGTCCTCATAACAAATATTCACTTGGATTTATTTAATACTGTTGACCACGGGTGGCACGGTGGCGCAGTGGTTAACACGTTTGCCTCACAGCAAAGGGGTCCTGGGTTCAATTGTGTGAAGTTCGCATGTTCTGCTCGTGCTTGCGTGGGTTTTCTCCGGGTAGTCTGGTTTCCTCCCGCAGTCCAAAAACATGCACAGTAGGCTGATTGGTGGTTACAAATCACCCCTAGGTGTGAGTGTTAGTGTAATGGCCTGGCGAGCTGGTCCAGGGTTTACCCTGCCTTCGCCCAGAGTCGGCTGAGATAGCTTCCAGCCTCCCTGTGACCCCTCCCTGTGTTAAGTGGCTGAGAAAATGACTGTTTACCGCTATGTATAGAATTTCTTGTGTAAAAACATTTATTTTAATTATTTATATGCAAATATATTTATAAGGCATCTTTTCTCTACAGCATTTTTTTTTGTATGTGTCTCAAACCTTTGCTCAGTACTGTGCATGTAATGTAATGTACTTAACATGTTTACTTATATGTCACTAACAATACCATGCTTATAAATTTAAAATACTTGTGTTTTCACAATACCCCATATTTAAATTAAATCAAAAATGAATCAAAAAGTGCTTCTTTTCTTTTCATCTTTGCAGCATCACATACATTTAAATTGGAAGTAACTTCAATCAGTTCCTGTATTCTACACATACAATGATTTTTATCTACTCTCAGTGCATTTTACAATTTGCTGTGGCATAATGAACTCATCCGAATCAAAACTTCTTGATGACACCTTCGTTGAACAAGTACAGCTGAGCCAAAACTGAAACACAAGCACAAGAAGTGGTTGCATTTTTGCCAATTTGGCTCATTTTCTAAATACCATTAAACGCAGTTTAACATTTTGACCCTTATGTTTGCTAATGCCATAATTGGCCTCATAGATTTTGGCTCACAATTTTCTGCTGTCTGGGTTACATTTATCCTGTGACTCCATTATATTGTTCGGATCATCCTGAGCTTACAAAGTGTTTTGTGATACTGAAATTGAGCCTGAGTCAGATTCTTTCTGAGTTTTGCCTCATAAAGAAGTTTAAGCATGTAAGAGAACTCCCTGTAGGTAGGCTTGCTTAATTCCTGACACGAGGCACCTTTTAGAATTTCTGACTGCCATCCGAAGCGAAACAGTCATTTGCATGTAAATTAAATTCAGTTTCACAGCAGTGACCCACTCTGCAGCATCTGAACGGATATAAGATGCACTAATAATGTGTGCAAATCCTACACACAAACAGCTGCTAAAAAAAACATGTGCTGTAGTCATCCGGCTCACATGAAAGATCAAGTCCGTCCAGAGGATTCATTGCTAGAGACTAAGTGTTAGAAGGAAGTGGCTGTGGGCTTCATTCCATCTGTATCGTGAATTCCATGCAATGTGAGAAATCAGATGAATTCATCTGTATAGTTTTGCCAAGTTAATTAATTTTTTACCAGTTTTACAATAACCTTAGTGCAGCTAACTGGGTTATTCAAAGGCCAGCCATGTCTCTCACTGTTTGTGGTGAGAGGCACGTAAAAGAACCATTGCCGTCATTTATAAAGAGTCGGCTGAGATGGGCGCCAGCCGCCCTGCTACCCTAATTAGGATTAAGTGGTTCAAAAAATGAATGAATGAATGAATGAGTTTTACGATAATGTCTAGTATGATGAAATTGTGATGTATTCTGCAATGTAGCCTTTTACACAAAACTACTAGTAAGAGGTAAATTTATATTCAACATTCACATTTAATCTCATTACTTCTTCAAGGAGCACGGCATGGTGGCGCAGTGGTTAGCATGTAGGTCTTCAGAGTTAGAATCAGAATCAGAATCTGAATACTTTATTTATTCTGGAGGAAATTCTGTAAAATTCTGACAGCAAGAAGGTCCTGGGTTCGATTCCTGGGCTCGGTGCATTTCTGTGTGGAGTTTGCATGTTCTCGCCATGGTTGTGTGGGTACTCTGGTTTCCTCCCACAGTGTGAATGGTTGTGTGTGTTGGCCCTGCAATGGCCAGGCGAGCTGTTCAGGGTGTACCCCACCCTCGCCCAGAGTTGGCTGTGATAGGCGCCAGCCTCCCCGTGACCCTAATAAGGATTAAGCGATTTAGAAAATGAATTAATGACCTCCTCATGGAGGTTATGTTTTAGCTTGGGTTTTTTGTGCTTGATTTAAAATTAGGATTACACAAAACGTTAAGTTACAGATTTTCATGAAATTGACTCTGGACCAGTAATACTTCTTTAGATTTTGCAGATAATCCAGATCAAATTCTGGATTCAGGAATTTTTTAATGGTTCTTAAACATTGTGAGATTTTTAAAGCATTTTGGTACACATGAGGGATTGCTAGGCTTGGTGAAGGTTTGCACTCTCCAAATGCTCTCTGTATTTAAATGTTTTCAATTCAATATATACACTGACATGTAAATCTACCCTTTAGCATGATCTAAATGCACCAGAACTGTCTCAGATGTTCCAGAAGTCCAATAAAAAAGAGAATTCACTGTTTCTATTTCACTCCATCCAGAAAACACTTGTTTAAAGATGACTGAAAGGGAAAATATGCATTTATTCAGTGATTTTGTGGTGTCTGAGATGGAGCTAGTGTGATACCAAACATAACCCTTTCAGTTTTTTCTTTATAGCCATAACTGAATCAGTAATAGTTAAGCATTTAAAGGTCAATTAATTTACTATTCAGTCATGTGAGACACTTATCCAGACATTTTAAAATCCAGAATTTATGTACAATAGGTGAAACTTCACACTGTTTAGCAAAATATCCTTGGTGCATATGGAATAAAAAGCTATACTTGTATAAATGACTTTGCTGAAGTTAACAGCGTTATGCTGTGCTGTATAATGTTTTTCGCAGTTTTCTTAAATGAGGAAATTACAGATGGTACATGGGATTTAATTTCTTGATCGAGCGGATGGAGCGTGTGCATTCAGATGTGAGATATCAGGAACAGTCTTTGATGTCAGATAGCTTGAATAGTAGAAATATGTCCTTGAACCATTAAAGTGGCTTCAGCAAATGGATATAAATCTGTTTTAAATGTATTTCTATATGAATTATTTCTATCTGGATACCCACCCAGGAGTACACAGGGAATCATTCATCCTAATGCTCATCTTTCTGCACTTGTGACTCATCTTCTGCTATTGCAGATGGTCCCGCATGAATATACTAAAGATTAGAGACTCAGAACAGCTTGTGGCCCCTCACCCTTACTTCAGTGGATAACTTCACCTGGATGCAGTAAATTTGGATCTGTATTCATAAAGGCTGTCCTGTGTAAGCAAAGGACTCATTTACAATCTGCTCAGACTTAATCTGAGCATAATAACTTTAAGACTCTTAGCACTATTTTTTTTTCTTTTCCACCTTTATACTGTAATGATTTATAATTCCACTGTTCGGTGTCACTCAGAAGAGGTTGACATCCATTTGAGTCTGTTCCCTCTTAGTGTTTTTTCCCCAGTGTATCATCTCAGGAAGTTTTTTCCTTGCTACTGTTATTACATAATTGGTTATATGATATCTATGTTTTTATGCCAATTTTTGTAATGTGGCTTTATGATGCCAATAGTTTAGTGTTTCTTAGCCCCATCACACTCCAACGAAAAACCATGTAGACTGCACTGCATCTTGAAAAAATTGATGAATGTAGCAGGGACATATTTAAAATGGAAAAAATATGCAGCTATTAAGTTCATACTAGGGAAAGGCTGGAGCCTATCTCAGCCTACTCTGGGCGAAGATTTGGTACACCCTGAACAGCTCAGGGCCAACACTCATACAACCATTTACACTCACCCTCATACTCAGAGGCAATTTGGAACAGCCAGTGAGCCTAATATGCACATCTTTGGACTGTAGGAGTTAACCGGAGTGCCTGAAAAAAACCCATGCAAGCACGGAGAGAACACCCATACTCCATACAGAAAGGCCATGCCGGGCACATGACTCGAAAGCAAGGACCTTCTTGCTGTGAGGCGGAAGTGGAAAACACCACACCACCACACTAATTTGTGTCTAACATTCATTCATGTTCTAAGCCGCTTATTCCTAATTAGGGCTTCGTGGAAACTGGCACCCATCTCAGCTGACTCTGGGCGAGGGTGGGGTACATCCTGGACAGCTCGCCAGGCCAACGCAAGGCCTGTGTCTAACATGATTTCACTACCTTTTTTTACCACTCACATGATTATTGTGCAGACCACATTCAACAGTGATGAATCACTGAAGTATAAATTGGTTGGTGCTACTTAAAAGTATTGGTTGTCACTAGATAAAGGATAAGTAAAAAAATATTCTTATGTGATAATCATGGATCGTGTATCATGGTTAGAAGCTAGCTCAGACTATATTCAGAGAAAACGATGTTCAGTTTTTGACTTCATGAATCTGTGGGTCACCATGTACAGACACTAAAACAGGGCCTATAGCTCTACTCTCCAGGTTGTAACACATATAAGCCTATACCTCCCCCTTCTTTTAGCCTTTAAGTTAATTAGGAAATGCCAGTTGTGGGTAAGTTAAATGACATAATATGTTACCATGTAGTTCACAAACCAACCAATGTCAACTGATTTTTCCAATAAATTAGTTCTTACTGCAATATTACTATGACCAATCAGATCACACCACATACTTACCCTGCACTTATCCTGTTCTCATAGTGTCCATAACATCCTTATAAAAACTTTTCAATTGTTCTGCAGGTTTCATGTCCACATCTATGCTCAACAAGTTCGTGCCACGCTTGTACATCAGTGAAGTCAATGTCGTTGTTACTACATCCTTATTAAGTTCTTACTGCATCCTGATTCGACCACGTCTTTTCATGACTTTTTTTTTAACATGTACACAGTCTTCCATGTCCATTAAGACCATTCCATGTCTTTATCGATTTCTACTTTATTACAACTATATCATGCAATTTCTTACTGCATCCACCCAAATTTTTGAGGATGTAGTGGGAACATGGCTGAGTGTGACGGGGGTTTAAAGGTTGTGGGATTCAGTTTTGATCATTATTATCGAATAGAGCCTTTCTAACAGAACTGTTCTTCTCTATGTGCTACTAATCCAGTTTTTGTGATTTTGGATACCCAAAGCAAGAACTTTCCCCTTTCATCAAACAATCTTCTGACATTTAGATACAGATGTTCTGCACCTGTTAAGTTGTTTTTTCCCCTCAATAATACAAAACAATCTTCTTGACCTTCTGTAATCACATCTACAAGACTATACTTAGAATTTCACCGTCATCACTTTCTCCCTAAATACACCTCATAAGTGAGTGTGTGCCTCTCATAGGGCTTATGGGTCAACACTTTCCTCCTCTGCAAATAAATCATCAGGCATAGTGCTGATGACTGCCATCTACCATGCAATCTGTGCACAAGAGAGGCACATTTTATTTGCATCAGTGCGAGCACAGACGACTAATGAACTGTTTGCGCTCTGCGACTCTCTTTCGGTTTCTGGAAGAGTGGACATTAATTTGCATTAGCCTACGGGTGAACACAAGCCTTGCAGAAAGAAGGAGTGAGGGATGACCATTAATCCTACATTGCCCCTGACGTTGGACCAATTTAAAAGGAAATAAGATGCATGGTTGTGCCTAACAACCTTTAGTTAAAAAAAAGAATAAAAAGCAATCTAATCAGTATTTGGATAAAGAGGTCTGGTTGATTTGAGAAGGAGTATGGTACTTTAAATGTAGTCGGTCTGTTTTCTGTTTCAGTGATGATTTTTGCCTTCATTGTCACAGATTAGAGGCTACCGGTCAGATGTGCAATTCTGTGGATCAGAAGTTCTCAAATATTTCGCAGACAGGATCCCTATTACTGTCAAATATATTCCACCAAACCCCTGTGCATATAAACTAACAGTTCCATTATTAGGCTCATTATTTATTCATCCATTCTACTTATCCTGACTCTGACAGCTGACTCTGGACAAAAGGTGGGGTACTCCCTGAACAGCTCACCAGTCCCTCGCAGGGCCAACACACATATAAACAACAATTCACACTCACATTCACACCTTGGGCCAATACACAATAGCCAATTAGCCTAACGTGCACGTGAGAGGAAACTGGAGTACCCGGAAGAAACACATGCAAGCACAGAGAGTACATGCAAACTCCACACAGAAGCACCCTTACCAAGCATGGGACCCGACCCAGGTACCTTCTTACTGTGAGGGGACATGCCTACCACTATGGCAACTTATTTTTTGTGTATAGTAATGTTCTGGTTATTAATTATCAGAAGTCTAAGTGATGATCAGATTCTCTGCGTCACGACTAGGGTGTCTGGTGACGTATTTTCTCCATCTTAGTTTCTTGAAGTTCTCAGGAGAGTGCTTAACTCCAGCATTGATCAATGATCTCCATGCAACTATGTCAACTCCTATCTGTTCCCATGTGTTGGTCAGAATGGCAAAGTCTGTGAGATCATGCTTGATAATAATAATAATAATAATAATAATAATAATAGTAGTAGTAGTAGTAGTAATAATAATAATAATAGTAGTAGTAGTAATAATAATAATAATAATAATAACAATGGTGGAAAAAATTATGCTACCTGGACCACACTTTGAGAACATCTGTAAATTACACAGTGATATTATTAATATGCATGAAATTAACGTTCCTCCAGCACAGTAAACTCTTATGGTAGTAACTATAAGAAATTGTATGTTTTAGTGCCTTAATTAACAGCTATATCGCTTGAATCCTACATGTTATTAGATTTCATAAAAAATAAAAGAGTAAGAAAAAAAAAAAAAAGAGTATAAAATATCATGCTACACAGATTAAAAAACATTTTTCTCTCTCATGTTTTTACCCTTCTTCCTTTCTCACTGCTGAGTACAATTAAAAAACACTCAATAATATCCTACAAAAAATTATATTTTATATTTATATTTATAATTATATTCCACATGCACTGTATGGGCTCTGTGATGGACTGGCAAGCTATTCAGGGTGTACCTTGCCTTTGCCCAGAGTCGGCTGAGATAGGTTCCAGTGTCCCCGCAAAACTAGTAGGATTAAGAGGTTCAGCAAATTATTGAATGATTGAATAAATGCACCGTATGATTATGTATGTACTGTATGTATTTATTTATGTATACGTATGTATTATGATTATTATTACTTTTTTAAATAAAGTGTTTTCTCATATAAACTTGTTAACTGAGCACGAGGTCTGTACAGCGAAGACCTTGAGCTGAGATTTCTCTGAATAGACCAGGCAAATAGGCTTAATAAGTAGTTTATGTATTATTACATTTTAAAATGGTGGCCTTTTTTTAACCTCACTTTAACTGCTGTTACTTTTTTATTCTGGCTTGGGTGCTATCTCCAAACTGCCTGCCTCTGAAAAAGGCACCTTCATTTCAAGCGGCGAGGGCTCTGATAGCTTTCGGCTTGTTTTCTCTTCCCATGATGAACAAGAGCATTTCGACGAGCAGTGAGTACTTTGTGGGACTTTATAAACTCTTCAACCTTTTGGCTATTTCCTGTAAACATTTTTATCTTTAAGAAAATGTTGAATGGTTGGCTGAAAGCTGATAAGGATCATATTGCACAGTGAGGCTAACGAACAGCCAGGATTTATTAAGTTTGCATGTCCTGTAACTGACATACAATAATACACCTTATTCCATTTGCATATTGAAAAGGCTGTATTCTTGACACTAGATTCCCTGTCCCAAAATGCAGTGCATTGTGGCATCAACCTCATTAAAACCTCAGTATTACTGAAATTGACATTATTACAGAATTATTGTCAGATACAGTTGTAGCCAATTAGTATTTCAGGATATCCCCTGAATCAAATACACTCCAACGCTTGATGGTCAAATGAACCTTTTCTCTAACACACTGCAGCTCAAGTCATATTGTAGTGTTGCCATGCTGTAATATAGTGGGTGGACACTAAGTTTCATATCTGTGGTCCGCTGTCTCATGACAGTATTTATAAAGTACTTATAAATAAAAAAACAATCTGCAGAATTTTATCAGCAGGGACTACTGTATATTATTGAATATACCTGACATGATCTCTTATTCATTACCAACTGATTTTGTACATGTTCCGTTTAACAAACACATTTTACACCTTAGACTATCCCAAAATGCAGTGCAGCATGCAACGTTTTAGAACTAAATTGCATCATGCAGTATTCTCAAATGGATCACATTGCTGGATTTACAACGCATTTGTATGAATGAATCAAATCAGTAAAGTGAGTCATAATGCCCATCATTAGTTATGACACCCAGCAATTAATCTGGACTCAGAGGCCATTTCTCACATGTGAGCTCATTCCAAATTCTAAAATTAATGTTTCCTCTGCTTAGATTCCCTCGATATTGTAGTAATCAGCTGTAAAAGAGCAGCTGGCAGCTGGTGCTCCTCTCTAATCAGTCCCCTGACTTGGAGCATCGAGCCGAATGAGCTGTAATTATATAAAAAAAAGACAGAAAGAGGGAGAGCATTCTTTACCATGCTCTGGCTATTGAGTATAAATTCGGTTACAGATTTTGAGGTGCTGGCTAGTGAGCCAAAGATGTTCTGGCACCAACCGAGTGGTGATGAGTAATATAACTGTGGAAATGTACTGTGACAGCCATGCTCATTTTCTGTGACGTGAGAGGAGCAGTGATGAGTGGCAGCTGTATTCCAACAGGTTATGTGTGAAGAAGCTTAATGACGTTTGCACTGAGGGAATTTCATTACGGATGATTTGACTGCCGGCATAATAAAGCAGGTAAAATCGAAATTAGAAATGGGTCACACTACAGTGTCTTGCACGCAGTCGCACCTATTTCTCAAGTCAACTGCCAATTTGGCATGTTGTCAGGTTTTGTCAGGTTTAGAAACACTCCTGCACTTCTATTCATACAATCCCCCCCACCCCCCAAGTACCAATAGCAAAGTTGTTTCCTTGTGACCTAATGTCTCCACTAGAACACACCTGCCCTCTTTCCTATCCTTGTCTTGACAGCAAAGCAAACTTGAAGGAGAAAAAAAGGTGGAAAACAAGTCTTGTACAGACTCGCTTTGACATCTGTGGTGAGTGCTGCAACATTTTCAGCAGCCCCAATGGGGATGGCTATAACAAAGGGGGCACAAAATGGCAAGTAATGTTGAGGTCAGGCAACTTGCATTAAGAGCGGCCTTATGGGTCTGTCACATTCGGGACTCCCTCAGCTATTTCTGTTGGTTTCTACTATTCGAATATAGCCTCAGGTGCATTAAGTGGCATTTTGGTGTAGTGACATGGCTTAAGTTTTTGCAGAAATGTGGCAGGGTTGAACAGGGTTTTGTATTCATCCAAACCAGGAAGTGTACAAATGTACAAACCACTAGTAATGGCCGAGGGAGTCCAGAATGCCACTGCCCCGATATAAAAGTAGTTCCCATGCCAACATGGTGCCCCCACCACCCGAGGCATTATTTAGACAGAAATCACATAGGTTTTCTGAGTGGGGCCTGTGACTTTGGAGGTGGCGCCAGTGTATTGGTGTCTTTGCCATTATTATTCTAATTGAAAGTGGTGTTCCTAACTTCTGAGGGGCTAAGTTGTTTGATTTTCTGCTATAGTGTATTAATCCTCATGGGAAATTATTGCCCCTGCATTTAACCCATCCAAAGTGAGCACACACACACACACACACACACACACGCACACACACACACACGCACACGCACACACACGTAAACAGTGAGCACACACTCGGAGCAGTATGCTGCCACACACATTGGGGGCGCCTGGAGAGCAGTTGGGGCAAGGTGTCTTGGTGTTTAGCCTAAATTAAGAATGTAGGTGAAGTTTTGCTATTTTAGCATCACCTTAAACACCTTTTCTCCCAGTTAAGTAACTTTACTTCATTATTTTGGGAAACACATCCCTGAATAGTTTAGATTATTGTAATGCTTTACTCTCTGGATTTTCTAATAGGTGCATAAACAAGCTCCAGTTAGTTCAGAATGCAACAGGAAGAGTTCTTACTAGAACCAGAAGACATGAGCATATCACTTCCATCTTATCTACACTGCACTGGCTCCCAATTAAATTTCGAATCGAACATAAATTGCTACTTTTAACCTATAAAGCACTTAATGGTCTTGCACCACATTATCTTAGCGAACTTCTTGTTGTTTTTGATCCAGCTCCCCCACTTAGTTCAAAAGGTGCAGTCTGCTTAGTGATACCTCGAATACTGAGGGCTACTGCAGGGGGCAGAGCTTTCTCTTACAAAGCTCTTTCTCTCTGTTTTTGCTGAGGTACACATGCTACTTCTTGCATGCCGGTGATCCTTATTCTCCTGACCCTTCTACTTTGTGAGTCCTGTGGTCTCTCCTGGTGGGGTGATACTTGCTGGAGTTCTCATCTCGGACGCCCATCGCTCCTGCAGATGAAGATCTATATGGGCTTAGATCTGCACTCAGTGACTGTGAGGATGACTTTTCACTGCTGGTGATATAAACTCTTTTGCTACAATTATTTAGTACTTACAGTCGTGGTATAACCAACCGGACTACATGTTGGACTGTAAGGCAGTTTTCTTATATGGTTTGTATTTTTATGGTTTCACCCAAATCAGGATGGGTTTCCCTTTTGAGCCTGATTCCTCTCAAAGTTTCTTCCTCGTGTCAACTGAGGGAGTTTATCCTTGCCACTGTCACCATGGGCTAGCTCATTAGAGACAGGGGTTGTAGAAAAATGTTTAAATTCCTCCTTAAATTACTTTTACTATGTAAAGCTGCTTTGTGACAATGTCAATTGTAAGAATTGCTATACAAATAAAATTGAATTGAATTGAATTGAATTGTTCTAGAGGAGAGAAAAAGGTGAATATATGTTAAATATATATGGGCTATGCAGCAATCTATTCAGTTTACTCAGAGAACAGCTGTATTTTTAATTTACTTTTTCTGGAATTACTAATTCAACTTGGATATCCCACATAATCTCTCGGCTGATATAATATGATATGATTTTCCCTTATCAGCGCAAGTTGGAAAGCTGATCTAGTCTTTTAAACTTGTCAGAAATTGATAATAAATATCCAGGTTTAATTATTAAAGACCTGTTCCAGGTAAATATGCTTCAATCTGACATGGAATTAAAGCATTGGGGAGGAAAACAGTTTGAAAGCTCTGTATATATTATTATTAGTAGATAATATATAATTATTAATTAATAAATTATTATATAATTATTTATAATTATTATAGTCATTAATTATTAGGATTATTGCAGCTAACTCGGTTATCAAAGGCCGGCCATGTCTGTCACTGTCTGTGGTGAGAGGCATGTAAAAGAACCATCTGGAAAAGAGCAGGCTGCATAGCCGTCAGCATGTTTCTCCCGTGATGGCCTGACGAGCTGTCCAGGGTGTACTATGCCCTTGCCAAGAGTCGGCTGAGATGGGTGCTAACCTCCCCATGACCCTAATTAAGATTAAGCAGTTCAGAAAAGGAACGATAAATGAACAATTATTGCATATATAATTATCATATATGATATATGATATATAACATACCCATATTGAATCTACAAAATTGGCCCAAGCAAGTAAACCCCTTGTTCCTCAGTTGGCATTCCAGTCTTAAAGGTTTTATAGGTGTTGAGGCCAGGACATTGAAAATGACACTTGAGTTCTTCCACTTGAAATTTGCATGCAAAGCATGTCTTCACAGAGTGCTTTGTTCACAGGAGTATTGTCATGTTGGAAAAGATTTGTGCTTGTTACTTCCAGTTTAGGAAAATGACATGTATTAATTCCACAGCACATAAAGGCATTATGTCAAATGTGTGTTTCCAGCATTGTGGCAACAGTTTATGAAAGATAATATGATGATCAGATGACCACATACTGTACTTTTTGTGATATGAAGGGCTGAGAGCCACAGTGGTCTAACCCACAAAAACTGAAAAATTAGGTCATATTTTGACAGATGTGGATAAGATCTATGTGTGCCAGAATGGTCCCTTCATCTTCCTTATGACCTTGAACCATATCATAAGGATTATCTCTGCTTTTTAATATGGCAAAAGCATTCATATCATTTTTCCCAAAGCAGCTTTCTGTTGGTTACACCACTGATTCTCAAAGAAAAATCTGAGATGCTTACACAGAAAATCTCCCTGTGTTGAATAAAGACCTTGAGTCTTAAATGAATGCTTTCAGTGGTCATTTGGGTCCAACTATAATTCAACACATTTTGTATAGTTGAACCCTTTACTCTTTTGTGTAGTTATATTGTTAGTATTAAGTTACATAGATGTACTAAGGGATTATTTTCCGGCGATCAATAAAGCTCATTCAATTATTTTTGCATTTGCAAATGTGATGAATTGACCCTCATAACAACTTTCTGTAAGTATTATATAATGGAAACCTTACTCTGACCATGTTATTGAATGGAATTGTAATGTAAGATAATGTTATAAACTTTTCACATACTGTGCAGTTTAAATGTTATTCCAGCCCTGGCCTTAAAATTATAAACACATGTAGTGACAAAATCAGAGCAAAAATGTCTTTGTAACGGATTAAATACAGGGAATAAAGCTCTGATAAACAGAGGTTAATTGAATATATTCCTCATTGGAATGTTTCCGCCTCGAAACACTAATCTAGGCACTAAGCCAAAACCTGTTATAGGACAAACACACACACACACACACACCCACACACCCACACACCCACACACACACTTTTGGGCTCAGTGAGCAATTTGATTAATCTGATTAAATGGTTAAAAATATACAAAATCTGCTTGAATAAAAAAAGATGTTTCAATATATTTACATTTAATTTCACACTAATAAATGAATCATTATTTATTTAAAAACACTGGGAAGAGCATCTTGCATATTTTTTACAATATGCAAATTTTTATCAATAACTAAGAACACTTGTATGAAATGTGCAATTTTAAAGGCTGGAGCTTTACGAACTTTTCTTCGAGTGGGTAATGCATGAATCAAAGTGACAGACACTTGCAGTTTAACCCATAAAAAATCTCATTTTAGTTTGTTTTTCTTATGTTTGCTTATTATATTGTGTAACCAAAAACCTTTATGGAGCACAGTTTACTTATGCTTCAGTGTAGTATGTATTAAACCTGGAACAATAGGCCAAACAGATGCCCTTAGCTACACAGTGTTTAGCCTGAAGCACACCTGACCTGCCTCTGTAATGGATGTCAAAAATGTTATGTAAAAGTAAATGGGAAAAATCTCATATCAGTTTTTTCCCTAATGTTTCTTAAAGTTACAGAAGTACTATTACACAGCTCTTACGTACCTGCTCACATCTCTTTTTAATGTGCTTTTTGCTTATGTGCCCATGTAGTAAATACTTGAAGAATTATGCACCTCAGGCTCGTTGACTTTGCCTTTGGTGATTAATTGTTAATTATCCTGAGGTAATTTCGGACCAATCAGATTGCACCATTCCCCTGGACTAAAGAAATTTAGCTTGGAGTTAAAATCATGTTTCATAAAGGTCGTCATAGTAAAAGTGATGATCCTGGATCCTGAATGAGATACCTTGATTTATTGTGACTAGACCTTTACATCCAGGAAGTGAGTCTAATCATGCAGCATCTCCAATCATCAGCTCTAGTGTTAGACAAATCATAAAAATAATTAGATACATAATTTATACATAATACATTATTATAGTACATAACTGTTAGACATCTGGCATACATGAGCAATAACAAAAAAATCATGTACACAAATTTTGAAGAAAAAAAAAGTTAAAATAAAAATGTAAAAATAAAATAAAATTATAAGAAATCCCGGTCAGTTCTATTTAATATTATTTGTATAGACATTTAATGATATAAACATGATAGATGATATAACACAAAGTGTAGATTCAGAGCCTTAATTAAAAAGGCAGAGGAGATGAGGGTGAGGAAAAAGACCCAGGGATTAATCAAGTAAGAAACCTTGATCGGAACCAAAAAATCCTTTCAAACATTTTTAAAAGTAGCAAATAATCATATATTAAAAAAAAAATTTTTTTACTGAAAACTTATGTACTACCGTCAATCACATTATGAATAAATACTAAAGCTAATTTGTAATGACACACTTTTGGGCTGTTTTAGCCTGTGGTGGTTTCTGGAGATATATATATATATATATATATATGTGTGTGTGTGTGTGTGTGTGTGTGTGTGTGTGTATACACTATACATATTTACATACATATGTATAGTGTAAAGTCTATATGGATATCAATATGATGAGTGAACTTGGGGTTGTGGTGCATGTGAATGTAACACTTTTCCAATCACACAGGATGAAGGCTTATATTTGAGGTAAAACACTGCCATTTCTATCGTATAGTAATCTGTAAACACTTTGTGAGATTCAGTTTTATGACTTCATTACAATAGATAATATTGTTATCAAATTTTGGATATATTTTAAGCTGAGGAACTCACCTTTCAGTAAGGGTAAGGGGCAAGAGCTGTGGGGTATTTGTAGCTATTTTGTTTTTTTTATATCTGCCTGATTTTCATTCTTTTCCTTAAAAAAAAAAAAAAGCAGATATTTTGCTGCTCTCTCATGGGCTTCAGTCATTTTGTTTCAGCTTAAAACAATTTACTATTAAACTCAGTGCTGTGGGATTCACACAAGAACAGCTTCTGTCACAATGATAGAAATATATTTATTAAGATATGAGTAGAGCAGCCGCTTTGTTATTATTGGGCAGATGTTTCCTGCTGGTTTCACCTTTAAGGCAATAAAGACTTTAAGCAATAACATTAAATTGTGTCAGACTGTAAGTACAATATGATAAAGTGAAGCATGAGTTGAAATGGCCTGAGAGAGAAAATACAATGTGTTATTAAACCCACTTAACAAACCAGCACAAAAACAGATATTAATTATTTTCATTCATACACTGAATATATAGTAAACTCATCTAAAAATCAGTTCTTTCATTTTACCTGTTGTTAAATTCTCAATGCCTGATCAGATGGGGTTTTCTTTTTTTTTTTAATTGCAGCTCTGACATGTTTTAAGCATGACAGAGGTAGGTCAGATGAGCTCCGCACAGTCTTTTAGTCACAGACTTCATGGAAAAAGGTAAACTGAAATTAGATATTTCTGATTTATTTTTTCTTTTTTAAAGTGTGACGATGACACTGCCTGCTCCAAGTAACTGTGATGAACCTTGAGCATTTGTCAGCCATTTCAATTCAAGCACTACCCACTCAGAGTATTAACAACTATCCCACAAACTTGAATCGGATATACATATTGCCTGGTAAGGTGCTGTGTTCTGAGCTGGCTATCAGTTATATCTGATGAGTGATTCAAATAATTGTTATTCTACCCACACTCAATGGATTGTGAGAAATAATCAAATTCTTGTAAAGTAAAAAACGTGTTATGACTATCAAATACTTAATGGAAAAGCCTGACAGCACAGAGTCTTGCCATGCTTCTGTTTACTGTACACGGCTTACGATGGCGGGTATGTCACATTTGCATCACATTTGATAAAGTCACATTTGATGAACCCCAAACCACCGGGGTATTTTTTGAAATAAAAATGTACACTTACCATCAAATACTTTCATTCAAAATTTTGTTGCATTCCATGGAATAAGTTTTGAATGAATGGAAGAGCAGGCTAGTGGTTAGCTTAACTTGAGTCACGTCCAGCTCTTTCAGTCCAGTTTATTTATTTATTTATTTAAAATAAATTATTTTTTCATGGTGCCATAGCTACTTGACACCAGGTATATGTGGTAATATCCTAGTAGCACATACAAAAGGCATCATGGAAACAATCACTGATTACAGAAATTCTTTAAAAAAACATACCCGTTTTGCAGACATTCCACACCATTAAATGTAGTTATAAATCTAATTATAAAAATCATCATCATCAATCAGTCTTTAAAGGGAAAATTCATATTTTTGGAAAATGACTGCAAAGGAACAAAACATTGCTTAACAAAAGTTCAATTTTACAAGCTATATATTCTTTACATATTTTGCTTTTCTGATTTTTTAAGGTTTATTTTTTTTGCACAATGTATGTGTCTTCAAGTCACATATCAAATCCTACAGGTCTATCTTACTTGGCTAACAAAATTGACTCGTTTCTCATTTGGATTCTAGGTGATGCAGTAAACATCCTCTAGCAGGAGGCAGAAGAGTGGTGCTATTATATCATTAGGAACAACACAGACAGGGAGCTGTTCTGACTTCTTATAAAACTAAATTACAGAGAGGGGGAGAGGGCCTTGGAGAGGAGCGTGCTTCTTTTCCAACCTGATAAAGTTCAGTTATGAGAGATTGGAATGGAATAAAGTGTAGAATAATGTCACGGGGGAAGGGGGGGGGGGGGGGAATTATCTGAGTTCTTGTAAATGACATATTGATTTGTAATGATTATGCAACAGTTTACATTTACTATTTTTTCATGATTATGAACAATCTTAAAAAAAAACCCACACATTTATATGATGTAATATTATGTTTAAAGTCATTTTGTGCCTTAGAGCCATCATAATAAAATAACAGTGCTAGCAGATCTAACACAGACATAAAGAACTATTTACACTCAATCAATTTAGAGAGTTCTTAAATGCATGCCTTTGAATTGTGGGAGGAAATCAAGGCACCCATCAGTAAACCCACATGAGCACTTAACCTCCACTTAGAAAGGCCCATGACTGAGATTTGAATCCTGTACCTTTTGCAGCAGAGCTAGCCACCATGCCCCCTTTACTTAACAGCAAGCATTTTAATTTTAGGATATAGACAAATGCACAATATTTTACAGTCTAATTTATATTAGTATATACAACACAGGAATGGTGCAATCTGACAGGTCTGCTATCAGGGAATTAAAAAACATTTTCTCAAGTGGATAATGCTTGAAATAAAGTGCCAGACACTTTCATCATCATCATGCATTAAAATAAAAATATAAACCATAAAAAGCTTTTTTTTTTTCCTTTCCTTTCCATGTAGTATATAATAAAACCATTTCAGACCAATGGTTTATTTACGTGCGGTATGTAAATCTGGATGAGTAGGTTATAAAAAGATGCCTTAAGCCACACAGGGCTCAGTTCAGCTTGCAGCTTGTGGAGCTTCTTTGACCTGCCTCTTTCAAGGTTAAAATATGTAGAGATAAACTCTAAAACTTGTCAATTATTTAGATTTTTATGCTCCTGTGTAGTATATGCCAAAAGAATTATTCACCTCAGGCTTGGTGGATGTTGCTGATTTGAATATTCGGTGACATTCACCATGCAAAATTGTTAAAAATGAGATACTGTAAACATCCTAATTACACACTAATTAGAGACATTCCATCCCATAAATGTTCAACACTGTTTAGTTGGCATACTTCTGTAAGTACACTTCCATATAGTACAACAAACATACTTGTACTTGCATAGTGCATGAATTTCGCCAGGTAAAGTTGTTTAAAATTAATTGAAAAAATGAATTGAATGACAATCACAAGTTTTAACACATTTGTCACATAACCCACTAGAAACATCGGGAAGATTTTTTTCTTAAGCCATCAAATGATTTTTGATGCATTTATTTTTTTCATTTTCCTTGCATGCATGCAAAGATATTTCACAGAGGTATAAAACAGTGTTGCACATTGTTGCAAGATTTTGACTATTTTTAATACATCATCCAGGTACTCACAGTGCACTACATGTTGCCATACTTATTGAAACCTACTTATGCCTTGAAAATAGCAAGTGTTGTATGTGTGGAAGTACATGAACAGGGACACAATGCCAGTCTAGTTAGTTCATGTAGCTAATGAATTTTTGCAATTATACAGCAACTAACTAAACAATGCTTTCATATTCTGATGATAGTTATTCCTGTAACATTTGAAACATGGAAATAAAACTTCTGCATGAAATCGTTAACATAAAATGTCTCACCACAGCACTTTAATCAGGTGTCATGGCAGGAACACTTGAAAAACGTATAGATTTTTTGAGACGTGTACAATTTGTCCATAGGCAGCATTGCGTTTATTGCGTTAATGCAATGCCATGATCTGTATACGAATTGTAAGTGGAAGGCAACACTTGAAAACTGAAAATCTGACAAATCTTTTTCACTCACTGCATATTAGCAACAAACAACAACTTCAGTGAACTCCTGAACTTCTACGCTCCCTGAGCTACATTATTCCGTTCATTATCACTTTCAAACAACAGCTTTTACTGCAAGCTTTCTGTCCAACCAGGTAAACTCTTTCAACACAGGATAGTCTTTCAAAACAACCATATATATTTTTCCAGTCAGGGAGCTACTGATTAGTGCTGATAACAATAGCCACCTACTAATATGTTATCAGCTTGAACTCAATTTCTGAGTTTGTTACCTTCCAAAAAGTGTAGAAAATGTCTCTGCTGATGTTGTCAGAATCTACTATGAAGCTTGTAGAAAAGAATTGTCTTTTAGGGAGCATGTCATTATAAAAACCCATATTATTTTTGGAGAAGATTGGCTTTAAGCAGAAATTGAACCATGTTCTTTTAAGAATTATGAAAAACATACCCAACGAACATACAAGTTAATGTTTCAAAAAAGAAAAATTCAGCACATATGCTGCTCTTTACGGCAAAAAATAAAATAAAATAAGTAATAATGTCTAAAAATACGTTTACAAGTTTTTTATTTTGTATATTGTAAATTAGTAAATCTACATCAGTTTCACTATATTCACTTAATTTTTACTTATTTCATTTTAATACTCTCGATTTCTTGTAGTGTTCGTACAGCATGTGGCTTGCACCTGTATATTATTATTATTATTATTATCCTCATTCATTCATTTTCTAAGCCTCTTAATCCTAATTAGGGTCACGGGGAGGCTGGCGCCTATTTCAGCCTACTCTGGGCGAGGGCGGGGTACACCCTGGACAGCTCGCCAGGCCATTGCAGGGCCAACACACACACTCACACTGAGGGATGATTTGGAACAGCCAATAAGCCTACTGTGCATGTTTTTTGGACTGTGGGAGGAAACCGGGGTACCTGGAGGAAACCCATGCAAGCACATGGAAAAGATGCAAACTCCATTATTATGATGATGATTATGATGATGATGATGATGCTTAGTAAACCAATTCAGCTTCTTTGTAGAAACTAATGCTACCAACAGAACAAGGCTATTTTAAATCATTCGAAAATTATTTTAAATCAATCAACATAATGTCTAGAAATACAGTAGATTTAATAATTATATATTATATATATTTTGTACTAGCCACCATAGCAACAGCAATAAGTACTTTTTGTATATACTACATAGGAATGGGGAAATCTGATTCATCTGCTATCTCAGAGTAATAAACATTATCCACCTCCCATACCTCAGTATAATGCTTGAATTAAAATGGAAGACAAAAAGTAATAGTTTGTCACAGTCACTGATTATGAAATCCTAGAAATTCAACAAAAAATGCTGTTCCAAAAAATATGAAGAAAGCTTGTGGATTGTGGATAGTTTATAAACTTTTAATGAGTTTCAAAAGATATTATAATGGAGCACACATTACCAATGCCAAGCTTTAAAAGCTTTAAAATATACCACAAAATTTATTTTGGCTTCATGATATTTGAATAAGTATGGAGCTCCAGAGTTCCGCTAATAATTATGTTATTTCTATACAATGATGTCATTAGTTGTTTACTGAAGGTCAGTAATAGTACAGTAGTGGTGATGAAAATGAACTGCTCTGGGTATAGGTAGGACATCCAGTGCTCAGTAATAAACAGATCATTTTAAATCTTTATTATATATATTATGGGCGGCACGGTGGCGCAGTGGTTAGCATGTCCGCCTCACAGCAAGAAGGTCCTGGGTTCAATTCCCAGCTTGGGCGTTTCTGTGTGGAGTTTGCATGTTCTCCCT
>JAQMYF010000024.1:32010487-32029994 GCA_030014195.1 Neosilurus mollespiculum | reverse complement strand
TCGCCCAGAGTCGGCTGAGATGGGCGCCAGCCTCCCCGCGACCCTAATTAGGAATAAGCGGTTCAGAAGATGAATGAGTATATATATTATATTATATTATATAATAACCTGGATAATCTGGACTTTTTGGACTGTGTTATTAAATATATCTTGAAACAGAATGTTGTAAACATCATCATTGTGAAAATGCACATCAGCCATTTAGGAGTGTGTTTACTGCTATTGAGAAGAGCATGTAGTGGCTACTTTCATAAAAATATGAGGTTGATTATACTTACTGGGAGAATGGGTTTATTTTTATGGATGATCAGGTAAAAAAGCCTTCAGGCTTCTCTTATGCTGCTTTAATAGTGCTGTGCTTACTTGTAGAAAATGGTGGTTGTTAGTTGCTGACAGCATAAATAGGGCATTGCTGGTGAGGAAGTGTACTAGGGTTTGTAATACAGGTTATTTTTCAGCACAGCACAGTTTTCATTTTTGAGAAGCGTGTTGAAGACAGGTTTAGTAGTCGACTAAATTCCAGATAGCAGGGCTATCAGGGATGGTCCATACTTCCTGCTGTCATTCGGCCCACATGACAGAAATGGACTTCTCGGAACTAGATTGCCAGAGCATACCCATAATTCCTACTTGATAAGACTGTACCTCTAGAATGCTATGGACTAGAATGTACATCTGGGCCTGTTTAGCCTAAACTGAAATCTGAATGAAACCTGGTGGCATGGTGATGTAGTGGTTAGCACTGTTGTTTCACCACAGAAGAATCTGGATTTGATCGTTCCAGCTGTTTTTCTGTGTAAGAATTTGCTTGTTTTTCCTGTGGATTTTTACCATGTGCTCCGGTTTCCTCCTACAATCCAATGACATGTAGATTAGATCAACTGGCTACCAAAAATCACTCATAGGTGTGAATGTGATTGTGACTGCATTAGCCTTGTGATAGACTGGTGACCTGCCCAGGCTGCACGCCGCTCTTCATCTGATTTCAGCTAGGATAGATTCCAGCTTCCTCACAACCCTGAAAGAAAAGGAATATAGATAAAGGATGGATGGATGAAATGACAGACAAGCATTAGACACAGTTGGTTGTCATAAAATGCAAGCGATCACATCATGGGCCATTTTTTTTACTTTTCCACAGGAGATCAGATTACTTTAGATAGTAATCATCTTAATATTAGGTGTAAACAGAACCAAGGATAAAAACAATTATAATAAAAACAAAATTATGGATTATTGCGGACTTTTCTGGAACTGGGGACAACAGCACCACCAATGGTCATAAGTAAATACCCAGAATGCTATGAAATACCGAATCTGGTGAAGATTTCTTTCTAGCCCAGACAGTAGATTCATGCAGCCTATCAGTGACAGTCATGCCAGATGTTTGCACAGAGTGACACACCCGGTAAGTTTGATCTCCTTTTTTTGTGGGCTGATATTTTTCACACATGTAAAATGTCATCAGAAGTGACTGAGAAGGTGCATGTGAATTACAACAACAGGTTTAATTTTTCACTAAAATGTGTATGGAAAGGAAAATAAAAGTAGAGAAACTCTTAGGGATGGTACGATGACGCATTTATAAAATCAGCTTTAGAGAGATTTCAAAATAAAAGTACATGTGATGCTCTCACCCTAGTGCCAAGTGAGTTTCAATCTAAAAGACCTTCTTGCACAAGACCCTCATTGAGTCATGTGGAGAATTATAGTGGAAGGTAGAGCTATCCTACAGAATTACATAGCTGCATGTTGTTTTGCATTGCACCATATCATGTATTGCACTGTGTTGAATCAAATCATGTTGAATCAAGTTATGTTGAATCGTATTACATCGCAACCCCAATATCTAGCCAACCAACCCTTCATATCTAAAGTCTTGCAGCATCACTAATTTTCAACTGTAAAGGCACTTGCAGCTTCTGAAATAAAAACAGTTTAACATAATATACAGAAATAGACTAAACAAGTTTTCGGTTGGTATGCTGGAGACAGTATTCCTTGTACACCATTACATTTCTTTTTTATTTATTAATGAACAACACAATGTATGCATCTAATTCCACAGAATATCTTCAAAACTCAAATTTTCAGTACAGATGAGTTTGATAATGGAGCTTAAAAAATTATCGTCATATCCCTGTCAACATGCATTGCTTCTTATTTATTATAAACCTTTTACTGACCCAACACTATCAGCTGTTTTAGCATTTAATTGAAGATGACAAAACAGAAGGATATGTAATGCAATACCAGAGTGCCAAATGTGCAGTTTTGGTTATTTAAATGGTAATACAGAAGCGCTGAAGGGAAACTGATCTGGGATTAACTGGCTAGCACACAGGAAGCATGGACGGGAGCCTGTAATGAGTGAAAATAAACACTTCCCTTTCGCTAGAGATGTGATCTAAGGATGATAAATGGAACGATCAGAGATGAGGATGATAAATCGGTTGGCTTCAGCGATCCAGACGTGCTTGTGGAAGGTTGGAGCACACAAAAAGGCACACACTCTCTCTCTCTCTCTCTCTCTCTCTCTCTCTCTCACACACACACACACACACATACACACATACACAGGCAGAGTACAGATATCACACCTCACACATGTCTTATCCTTATAAAATCCAGGGAATATTAGACAGATTTCATACTTGACACTCGTCATGCAGGTGATGCATACAGTATGCATTAAAATGCATTATGCATTATAGCATATCAATGTTTTATACCATAGAACTTTAAATCCTTTACTCTGATTAGTCAGAAGGTGATGATTTTGTATAACAACAGATCTGATGGTTGTTTGAGGTGCAAGTCAAATCACAGGTTTCAACTGATGCACTCATTCTAAGTCAGTTATCGTTTCTATAGTAACAAGTCCTTCACAGGGACTTCATATTCAGTAAAGTGAATGCTTCATGCACCCAAAGAGTAATTCACATAAATGTAGTTAAACATTTGATAGCCAAAATGGTGAAAGAGGTTTTATGTAAAATATAACTATAAAAGTGCAAGAAGCAGGTCAGTAAATAGTGGAAACTGATGCCATGGGATAACTGCAAGTATATATATATATATATATATATACACATATATACACATACATACATGTCCAGTCTTCATATCTCGAGCAGTAGCAGTGAGGAAATAAGTAGGTTTGGGCCATCTGTGTATTTGTGTGTGAGAAGAGGGGTGGGTAGGGTGGTGGGGGGTGTTTGGCTATGATGGTCATGGTGAATGCTCTAAGGCTTAGGATCACATTTATTTCAATCAATTTTTGCTTTGGTGTGTGTGTGCGTGTGTGTGTGTGTGTGTTTGTGTGTGAGACGAGAGAGAAACAGTCAAATGTAGAGCCGTTGGCTGCTCAAATCAATAGCTACTTATTCCACCTTAGATCATATTGATCATCAAAATAAAGGTACAAAATCCACTGAGAAGGAGACGAATAAAAGGAAACAAACTACTGGTCAGGCTGGTGCATAAACTTTTTTGACAGAGTTATTTATTTTTATATAATTTTAATATAAAAACCTGCTACTTCCTGCATTACAACAAATGGGAAAGTTTTGAAATAAAACATAATGTGGTCCAGTAAAAATATTGTTATCCCACTTGAGGTACTATGATGCACAAATAACAAATAGCAATCTCATATAACAGATGTGTTTAAAAAAAATCCAAAGATTCGATTTGACATAATTACATTTTTCAGATGTAATTCACTGTAACCTCCTTCACTGGGGCTGAGATAGAGAGGCCATGCCTGTTTTACTGGGATTTAGGCTCAGAGGTCATGCCACCTTTACTGGGACTTGGGAAGAGATGCCACTCCTTCACTAGGACTGAGATACAGAGGCCATGCCTCCTTCACTAGGACTGAGATACAGAGGCCATGCCTCCTTCATTAGGACTGAGGTAGAGAGGCCATGCCTTCTTCACTAGGACTGAGATACAGAGGCCATGCCTCCTTCACTAGAACTGAGATACAGAGGCCATGCCTCCTTCATTAGGACTGAGATACAGAGGCTATGCCTCCTTCACTAGGACTGAGATACAGAGGCCATGCCTCCTTCACTAGGACTGAGGTAGAGAGGCCATGCCTCCTTCATTAGGACTGAGGTAGAGAGGCCATGCCTTCTTCACTAGGACTGAGATACAGAGGCCATGCCTTCTTCACTAGAACTGAGATTCAGAGGCCATGCCTCCTTCACTAGGACTGAGATACAGAGGCCATGCCTCCTTCATTAGGACTAAGGTAGAGAGGCTATGCATCTTTCACTAGGACTGAGGCACAGGGGTCATGCTTCCTTAATTGGAACTGAGGTAACCAGCCCCCAACTCCTTCATTAGGATTGAGTCACATATGCTATGCCTCCTTCATTAAGACTGAGGTAGAAGGGCCATGAATTCTTCACTAGGACTGAGGAACAGAGGCCATGCCTCCTTCACAGTAACTGAGGCACAGAGGCCACACCTCCTTCACTGCGACTGGGGCACAGACGCCACACCTTCTTCAGTGGGACTAAGGCAGAGAGGCCACACCTCCTTCACTAGGACCAAGGCACTTAGATCATGTGTCCTTCACATCAAGGCTATGCAGCCTTCACAGGGACCTAAATATCGAGGCCATTCACCCTTCACTAGGACCAAGATATGCTTCACTGAGATTAAAAATCACAAAAGAAATGCCTCCTTCGCTAAGCCTTACATGTGCTAATGTGACCTCCATCACTGGGGCTGAGTCCATACCTTCTTTACTAGGAGTGGCCAGACCTCTGGAGGGAGAGCACTTAAGTCCTTGGCATCCACATGGAGGTCAGACAAATGTTTCTTGGCTAAGAGAGACCGGCAGCACTCGCATTTCCTCTGGTGAACCTTCCCATGGCGTGACAGGGTGGCTATAGAGACCATCCTGATCAGCTGCACCACCGTTTGGTTTGGGAATTGCAATGCCTCCAATCTCAAGACTCTATTAAGGATAGTGAAAAATACCCCCGTTAAGCACTTTTTCCCTCACCCCTTCGATACGATCTATTTGCCCCTTTGTTACACAGCAGAAGGTTCAGCTTAAAAATTGCCAGACTGGGTAACATGTTTTAACATCAGGCTGTCAGACTCCTCTGGGGCAACACTGTGCTGCCCTTTTTTGTCATAAATCACACTTTGATCCATGTAATACTATCCACCTCAGTGCACTGACACTTTCATATCATTAACAAGCTACACATCACTAACACTCTGTTTACAGCATATCAACACGTTGTACTGCATTGTCCTTTAAACTCCATTCCTCTCCGGTTACTATCACCACCATTCCTGCACTGACATTTTATACTTAATGTCCATTCTAGTTGCAGCTATGGACTTTATGGTTATCGTAATGAAAAAAGGCATTGCAATAATTCCACCTTGCAACTTGGGTCCAGAAATAATGCTATTTCAGTAACCTCCTTTATTTAATGGGACTGGCAGATACATAGGCCACACCTTCTTTCTTTTTTGGAAGTGACAGGCAAAAAGATAACACCTCCTTCCTTTATTGGGGCTGACTGGTGCATAGGCCACACCTCCATCCTTTAGTATAACTGACAATCACACCTCATTCTTTCAGTGGGACTGGCAGGCACAAAGGCCACACCTCCTTCCTTTTTTTAAACTAACAGGTACAGAGGCCACACCTCCTTCCTTTTTTCAGACTGACAGACACAAAACCCACACTTTGTTATACAGAACCCTAAGCCTGGTGATTTAATTTGATTCATTGAAACTTAACAGTTTTTTAATGAATGTGTTATCATCATGCCTTTGTGCACCAAGAGTTATTTTTATGCCCCTTATATAACACTTATGCATATGAACAAACTATTAAACTAGTTAATTTGGCCGGTCACATTGTCCTTTGCTGACTTTTCTCTTCTCCTCTAACGAATGGATAATGAAGCCTGAGCAACCTCAGCAGGCATTGCATTAATTCCTCATGTTATGGCATCTCAACAGGCTGTTTACTTTAAATTAGCTTGAGCTAGGAGCTATTTTACCTCCGCTGTCAGTAAATGAAAGCACAACAAGTACAACTACGAGATCAGTTTACTGCATCTATATACAAGCAGGCTGGTTCTGTTAATTCAAGAGGCTGTTTGTAAATATTGAAAATCCAATAAGGCAGAGTGGGGGGTGTTTCTTCATCTTTAAATGTTCATTTCTTCAAAGGACTAACTTTTATAGTTCTAACAGTGCAGTGTAGATATTGACATTTTATACCTCACAGAGTACATGTCATAGGCAGAACTGATAGAAACCAACTTAAAGCAGTAATGTTGTCAGATTGTTTTGTGCCTTGGCAAGTGCAAAGCTGATTTTATGAAAGGTAGGACAGAATAAACCCATGAGAGTATATTTTATCATACAAATGAAATAAAAGTTGAAATTGCTCACACAACAGTGCTTTGATATGACTGTGTAGGCACAATAAAGTGTTTTTATCTGCAGTTTGCTTTCCTACAGGCAAATCTTTCCATCTCTAAATTAATTTTTAAAAATGTTCTGGATCGCAAGATTTCTTTTTGCCCTTCAGCAGGATTGCGCTGTATGAAGTGTAACATAAATGCTACAATTTTAGCATTAGCCTAAATAATTAGTTTTTCCACTTGGTAAACTACTTTATTCATTTTACTGGTACAGTTCCATAACCATTGTATTAACAATATTATTAACAATGTTCAATTTCACTAAGTGCAAAAAAGACTCAACTTAAATTTCTATAAGTTTCAATACATCATCCTGCACACTCTTTACACAGCTCACACTGTACAGCGCTACAAGTACAGGACTGAACCACAACAACAGGCACTGAATAGAATGCCTCAGACAAAACGGAGATGATTAAATTTCTGCATGATTAGCGTAACTGTGGACTTATTACTGGTAAAGAGCATGCCAAGACACATGAAAGCTGTGATTAAAATGTCAAGGTTTTTTGAGCATAGGCTCAGGCATGGGACTTTGTGAAGACCTGGGCGTGGGCCTTAGCATGAGCTCTTGGACCCACTTAGGTACTGGTTTAGGAATTGCTTTGGGAACCTCCATGGGAGCGGCTTAGGGAATGGGTTTGGGAACGAATTCTGACAGCTGAATGGATGTATGCCCTGTTACCCGTTTGACCTTCAATGTTGGTGAGAGCTCGGGCTAAGGTGGTGCTGAAGGTTCTGGCATGAAAACACATTCGAGCACAGATGGAGAGGAACATGTAGGAATGAACTCTGGCACAGAAGTAAGCTGAAGAGCAGTCTCAGGTTCTGTGGCAGGCTTAGCAGTGGGCTTCGTGGCAGGCTCAACGGTCAAAGTGGGCACATAAGCACAGTCTCTTTCACAGTCAAAAGCTATAATATGGACACAACATGATTCACTACAAAGCCAAAGTTTATCTTCCATCAATGGATCACCAAGCAAAGTGTCAGTCTCCACAAATGAGAGTTCAGCAATACACAAGGATTCATTATCATATAAGGGTCCATTTGTCAACATAAACAAATATCATCTACTTCATACTCTTCATCACATTCTTAACCCAACACAAAATCTTTGTGAGGAATAGACTCAAAGCCAAATTCAAGTTCATCATACAAATCCATATATCCATATTCATATATCCACTCAAACCTTTGGGTTCACATCCATAAAACAATTCAAAATCCTCAGAAAACATAGACAACAGTTTACCTTCAAAAGTGTCGGCTGCCCCACCATTCTCAGGGAGACACTCTGAAGCACAAGCGGTTCCATCATCCCTGGGTGAGAACTCTGGAGTGTAGGCCGTCCTGTTGGCCTCTGGCGTGAGCTCTCAAGGGAAGACTGCCTGTCGACCTCTGGCGTGAAGACTGGAAGGTAGGATGCCCTGTCAGCATCTGGCGCGAGTTCTGGAGTGGAGGCAGCCCTGTCGGTCTCAGATAATTTCACTGGAGTAGAGGCTTCCCTGTCAGCCTCAGACAAGATCACTGGAATGGAGGCAGTCCTGTGAAATTCAGATGAAAACACTGGAGAGGAGTTGGACTGTGCTGCTTAGCAGCGCGGTATACATACCTCCACTGATACTCTGCTGGATATGGAGAGAGACAAGAGGGAACTGTAACACATTGACCAACAAAAATGCAAATGTATTCAATACAATATAGAAAAAAAAAATCTGAATTATTATTGTTTAAAATATATTACAGCTTAAATGTCAGTATATTATATTGTATGCACTATGCAGTACTAACACTATGGCTTCAGCTAAAGGGTGTAGACCACACAGTAACATAAAACCTTGTTTAAGAAAAATTCTCATTACTTCGATAACTACACATGTATCTCATTGTGCTGCACTTGTAAAAATGAGAGAAAACAGCCTGGTTAGCTAATTCAGATATTAATATGATTAAACATCATACTGTATATCCAGCTAGCACGCCTATGCATTTTTAAACAGGGAATTTGCTAACTCTCCAAACGTTTAAGTCTGATTTATTTTTATAATAATATCTTATATTAGCTGAACATGCAGCCTGTGTAAAAAAATGGTTATTCCTGCTGTTCTAGTGGCTTAGGAACATTATGCTGCAGTTGGAATGTGTGTAGAACCATTAAAATATTGGTTCTGCTTGGACTGATAGGATTGATTTTTTTTGTTTGTTTCTGAGGCCTGATACATTTTTAAGGCAGTACAAACACTATAGAAAATAAATGATTGTGCTACACTATTCTGACTTACCCAATAAAGTGTATATAGACTATACATTTGATATTAAGTTATATACTATACATACACATACATTTTTTTCTCTCCTATGTAGACAGGGGAGATATTATGCTTTGTCCACTTTTTTGACCCATAATTGTTGTTACTGTGTTGAGGGGACCAATCAGAGCAGAGTTGGCACAAAGAGCGAAAATACTATAAATGGGAGGAGGAAGCCAAACAGACTGTTCACCACACTCACTCAAAATCTTTTTGAGGTTTTTTGGATTAGAAATTCTACTTTGGTGCTGCACTGGTGTCGAGAATGAAAAATATAGGTCTGAAAATGGGTTTAATATCTTAGTCTTATACTCTGTTCAGAAAACAGAACAGTTCCCGAGAGGCATAATTCTGTCTCTGAAATGCATAAGGGAAAAGGAAAACAAGTATTTACATTTGTGGATTGTGCATCAGTTGCCTGAAGTCATTTGTTGGTGACGACTACACACACGGAAAATAAGACATAGTAAATTAGTAATGGAGCTGTTTTGGAAATCAGGTGTGAACGCACTACAGTAACTCGGGTTAGCTGACACAAAAGCACACAACCAGAATTTCGCAGACAACTGTGTTATTACACAGATGCTGGTTTGCTACTGATTGGGTTTAGAGAGAGAGAGAGAGAGAGAGAGAGAGAGATAGAGAGAGAGAGAGAGAGAGGAACTGATTTGAAAATAGAAAATGTACTCTATGTCCAATTAGGAAATAACATCTCAGTACTGAGAAGGTGATACTTATAATGTTGTCATAACATGTTTGTCACTAATTCATGCTTCCTAAAAAGCCATGCCTGCTTTACTGAGACTGACAGGCACAGAGGCCATACCACCTGTATTTAGATTGACAGGTCGTAGAGGCCACACCTTCTTCAAGCCCCTGTAACCTACATCGCACCACAGCCATACAAAAAGTTCCTGACAGGAAATGTGTCAAATTCCTAGGACCGTAGTGGGCGTGTCATATGAAACTGATGTGAAATATTCTACAATAATTTTTTTGTCCTGCAACAATCGTATCACCTTCGTATGAACACTGTACAATTTGACTACCAGCCCTGATCTATTTTCTCTATGACATAATGTACAAAACAAATTTTATTTGTGAATGCAACTATGCAACTTTCAAATCCACCTCAACCAAACCTACACCAGCCTTTCTGTCGTAGTGCCACTAAATTTTCACTGGAAGATGACTGTGAAAAGAATTTTAGTGAGACTGAGGATTTTAGTGAGACTTAGTAAGGATTTTTAGTGTTGTGTTCAGAATGACAATTCGCCCACTCAGTAGCCAATTTTTAGTGCTGCTCGATTCTCAACTGTATATTTTATTTACTATGTAGTGATCGTGATTGGAAGTTACTTATACATTTGGTGAATTTGAATATGAAACTGGGCTTAATAATAAAAGTAAGAGCATTTACACACACACACACACACACACACACACACACACACACACACACACACACACACACACACACACACACACACACAAAATGTGACAAGATCTTACAGGATAGTGCCTAAACCACGGTGTGGCCATAAGAAAACTGATTGTTAATAAGAATAATCTGCAGTAAATGTTTTACTTTGATAGGGAGTTCAAAGGTCATACTCTGGAGCAATGGGAAAAGGTCATGTGGTCTGGTGAATCTAGATTTACCTTTTGCAAAGCAGTGGGCATGTCAGGATAAGAAGGGAAGCGGATGAAGTGTTGCATCTATCATGCATAATGGCCACTGTTCAAGCATATGAAGAATAAATATTATGTACATTCATTTATTCATTTGCCAGACCGCTTTATCCAATTAGGACCACTAAGAGGCTGGAGCCTATCTCAGGCGACTCTGTATGAAGCCGGGGTACACATTGAACAGTTTGCCAGTTCATCACAGGGCCAACACTCGCACTACCATTCACACTCACACCTAGGGCAGCCATTTAGCTTAATGTGTATGTCTTTGGATTGTGGGAGAAAACCAGAGTATCCTGAGCAAACCTACACAAGCATGGGGAGAAGATGTGAGGCAGACGTGCTACTACAATCACTATGCCACCATGCTGGTGAAAACTAAATGGTGTCCAATAAAATGTGTGACTTTTTTTGTCTGGGCAGTGCACCTTTGCTATTAGTTTAGTAGTTACAAATAAAATAGTATTTACTGAGTAATACTGTAAGCTTTTAGCTCAATACCTGAATAATATATGAGGGCGTTAAGGATTTAAGCACTTGCTAGATTGTCTACATTATGCTTTTGTCACAAAAGTTTCCATAAAGAGTCAGAACATGGCAAGACAAAAGCAGAAAAAAGACCCACAGGCAATGTCAAAAAAATTTATCTTTGCGTTCACTGCTGCTTTTATGGCACTGAATTTATTTTCGTGATTCAGCAGGAAATAAGAGCTAGAGGGGACATTTTCAAGCAGCCGAACACAAAGATGGTCCCTTTCATCGAAATCCCAATAAAAAAAAAGTCAGTCCCTACAGGAGTATACACACCTCAATGATACAATAGCCCTGACCCAATTGGCAAAGGGATTTGGTGTTCTAAGCATTAAGGCTAATACGATCTGATCTAGTGGTTTATTCCCTGGCACCTCACATTCCTCTGGGGGCTAATAGCTGGAATCTTAAAAAAAAGTGGGGTTAAGAGTTCAGAGTGAGTCATCTGTGCAGCAGACTGGGAATGAATTCACCAGCAAAATGTCAATTATTGTGAGGCTTATGGGAATACTTTGTGGTTTGGCTAATCCTTGATTATGTAAGGGTTTTCATCATACTTGTCAATACTAAAGCCTCACAAATGACATGTTAGTCACAAGGTACTGTAGTCAACTTAAAACTTTTGCCAACTTTTTGACTCAGACTTTAAATTGCCGTTGACATGATCAGAGCTAGCTCAAAAATAAACTTGCTCTATTTCTCCATCTAAGTGATATAAGCAGTTGCTTGGAGCCTCCAAGCCACCAAAGTACGCATCAAAGCATTTATTCCATGGTGAAAAGAATTTTAACGCCCTTTTCATAAACAACCTGCACATTTTTTTGTTCTATGAATTTAGTGGAGCTATGACCGAAGAGACTGACATAGGTTTGGGTGCAATGGATTTGAAAACTGCAAATATATGTTTGTATGCGAATATGCGTCATGGAGGAAATAGCTCAGGTTGGTAAGTCAAATTGTATGATACGATTATTGCAAGATAAAAATGAGCTTGTACAATATTTCTGTGATACTCTGTTGACGTAGGTCTGCTGTATGTCTCAAGCTAACATTGTCGTAAAAATGTTGCGGGTTTACCATAGGGCAATCATAGGACTATTCTAAGAAAACAATTCTGACGGCATCAGATGATGCAAAAAAACATATGAAATATGCATGTCCATTGTAACACAGTCATAGGATTTCATAGGACATCAAACAGCAGACCTAGTAAATAGACCTGATATCACAGAGATGGAAAAATGTTGAACATGTTCAAAGTTACATTATTGGGGTCTATGACAGCATTTTTCGTTGCATAGTATGTGAGTTTCATATGACACACTCACAAGCACATCAGGAATTTGCATAATTATCTGTCAAGGACCCGTTGTATACCTGTTGTGCGATATATTTGTGACAGATGTTTAATTGAGTTTTGCCATTTTGCTTAATTGATTTATCTCCCATCATTAAACTCAGCATAGTTCAACATTTTTATCCAGCTTGTCTCTAGAGTAAGAGGTATCCAGCTTAACTCGCATTATTTGGCTTGCAAGCTAACAGCATCACAGTGGTCATATTAGGTTTGATTAATTAGCTTAAAAATATATTTAGAATATACTTTTGTAATGATTTCCAGAAGTGCATTTCCGACATCTTGTACTGTATTTCATACTAATGCAGTCTTTTGTAATTAGAAAACTCAGTGCAACTTTTTAAGCAGCTAATTACAGTGGGAGATTAAATTGGATGCCTCATTAAGTGATATGCATGTGGCTGGTGTCAATGTAGTATTAATATAAAATCTGAGCTGGTGTAATTAAACATATTAAATAAATATGCTAGATATTTTAGTATTTGAGCTCACATTGTCTGATGTCTTGTAGCAGAAAGACACAATTTCTCCAGACACACTCATGTGTATTGGCAATCTGTGAAGCAACAGCTCTTATTCAGAGTGAGTCTTTATTTCCTCAACATCATCATACATCATATGGAAGGAACATACTTCACATGAATGGAATTGAAGTGTGTTCACTGAGCATGCTAGGCCTGAAAGAATAGTGAGAAAATTCTCTTTTGCACAATTGCCAAGGCCATCGTGAACAAGCAGTTAAAAACAAAATGTCTGTACTCAGCTCTGAAATAGGATTTATTTATTTATTCCTTAAAAGATGGAAGTGTCAAAGTATGTAGCTAAAATGGAAGCTAACCTAAAAGCAGTGGATTTGTTCTCACATTAGATTAAAAAGAGTAATGTCATGCTGGGATGAGGATATTAGAGTATGTTGTGATGAGATGTGTTTTGGCCTCAGCTTCGAGAGATATGTTAAATGTGAGACTGTTTAATTCATAGATGTGTTCAATGGAAGAAATTTCAATAAAAAGAGCCAATATTTCATTTTCATTTGACAAAGTTATTATGACAGTTGCACAATGAGTTACTTTTAAAAACTGAACAGGTTTGTGAAAGGTTGTGAAGTGTCCTGCGCATAGAATGAAACACTGAGGAATACTGTTATGGGAAAATAATCAATGTTAAGGTGTCCAGCTCAAAGCAGAGTTACTGTTAGCATGCTGAAATGGATTATATTCCTTCAAAAGCACATCCCAAAGGGTTGTATACCTTTTGTACCACAGCACTTTGACAATGATCATGATTTTGTCATCATTATCATAAATGTTATTGTTGTTGTTATTATTATTATTATTATTATTATTATTATTATTATTATTATCATCTACAATAAAATAACAGTGTCATACTTAATATCTTTTTATAGTTACCTTTAATGTTGTGGAACATCCACAAAACATGTTAGTTACCATTAAACTGTTAAATACAGCAGTCGTTTGTACCTCTTGAAGTTAATAGGACAAAAAAAGTAGCCCGTCATGTTACTGAGTAACTGTAAAGCCCATTCGTGCACATTTTTTTCTGCAACAAACAGCTTAAAGTTACAGTTTCACCTCTAATATGCTGACATGTTTAAAGTGCTGACACTGAATTCTCCTTCCATAAATAAGCTTCACACTTCACCATATCAACAACTGCAGCTTGTTTTTTTTATAAGAATGTGTATGTGAGGCGTCCATGTGTATGAGCTGTTACCAGGGTTAGAGATTTGCTCCACACATGCATCAATAACCCCTTCACTGGATGTCCTTTCTTGGACCACCTTTAGTAGGTACATACCGCTGCATACTAGGAACACCCCACAAAGATCTGCTATTTAGAGATGAATGGACCCGGTTGTTTAGCCATCAGAACGTGGCCCTTGTCAAAGTCACTCAGATGTTTATGCTTGCTCATTTTTCCTCCTTGCAACACATCAACTTTAAGAGCTGTTTACTTTCTGCCTAATACATCCCACTGTAACAAGGCAATTAACGTAGTCAATTATTCATTTCATCGTTAGTGCTCATTATGTTTTTAATGTTATGGCTAATCTGTGTATATGAACACTGAGTCTGTCTGGACTGCTGTTATAGAACAACTTCTGATTATTCAAATTTGATCATTCAATAGTGATGTGTTATATTATTATGACGATTTATAATATTAGGGGATAATTTATAATATTAGGGGACAATTTATAACTGAACCTAGAGCTGTATTCTATATGTTGCATTGGCATTGTGACAGCAGAAAGTTTTTCAAATAAAAAATCCACCTCCAGATGAGTCATCATCATTTACTTGCTCAAAGCAATATTTGTAGGTTTTCTTTTTTTATTATTGAAGCCAATGATAAAATCAAAGTGCTATTATAGCTGTGGGTGCCAAGAACGATTAAAGTGTTGCACTGTAATATGACCTTTTTAAGAAAAGCTCAATAACCAGGCGTGTGTTCTTCAGCCTCATCGTCTCAGCCTGCCTAAACACTTATAACCCCGTGAGATATCATCTTTACCTTCACTTTGCTTTTCATCTCCAGCCAAAGAAAACTGTGAACGATAGTAAGTGACAGGTGGAGAAGTTATAAAGGTACAGTGTCTATCGATCAACCTTTTAAAGAAAATAAACAGTTGTATTATAGTGAAAAGATGGCATGGATGGTGGAGGGGAGATGGAAAGGTGCATTTGAAACAAAGTGGAGATATATGGACAGAATTATAGACTCATGAAGAAATGATTGCCTACCTTGTTTATAGGATCCTACACCATTACTAAGGTTCAACTGAAGTCCAGTTTAAAAAAAGAAAGAAAGAAAGAAATTGTGCATGCCATGTAACACCACCCACCCAACCAAGGTCAGGCCACCTTCCGTATATGGTAATATGGTAAAAGCCTCTGGTGCACGTCTTTTCCATTTTCCCTTATACAAAAACACTCATTTAGTTCAACTGAAGTTTCAATTAAATTGACAATTTTTTTTTTTATGACCGACTGCTTTATAGGAACCAAAATGTTTTGTTGTCCATCCTAATATATATGTATTATCATTAAAACCACTCAAATTGAATATTAGAAGCCTATGTAAAATGTATTTTGTTTCCAAAATCTTTAATATGACAATCTGCAATTTCCAACATCTGTTTTGCTTCAAATCTCACCAAGACCTTTAGCCAGTAGATTCTATTGAGTCACATGCACATGCCACTGTATGGTTTGTTTGGGGCTAAAAAAAAAATAAATCCATAATCGTATTGAATATGGAGATTAAAATACTATCTCGGCATGCAGGTAATGTTTCTTGCAAAATATTGTTTTTTGAGCTTTAACATTAAATTAGACAATTTATCATAAACATCAATTCAGCACTGACGAACACATCACAAGTCATCTTAGATCAGTGGCACTGAAATATCTCCATCACTGCTTTGTTGCACATTCCCGTTAGGGTAGTTATGCACAGGTTTTTCTCCGAATAAACATACTTCAACACTACACAACATTTTCTATAGAATACTATATACTCTATAGTTTTTTTACTTTTATGTTAATGTTAAGTACCACCTCAGCACAAATCTTGAAAGTGTAAATATTTAGATATTTTGAAGCTTGGGTTTTTCTCTGAATGTACTAAAATGGATAAACATGAAGCATATTATTTTCCTTGCTAAGGATGAGGTCCTCACTGTTTTGTACAGCATGAGCACTGAAAGGAGCAGAGCCTTATTAGTCATCAAGTGCTGACGCTATCTAAAATGTAAATTCATTCATTTCATTTATTTAAAATGCCTCATGGGCAGAAATCTATCCATGCACAGAGCTGAACAGTGAAAGTCAAGAATCAAGTATTTGCAATTCATAAAATCAAAAAGTGCTGTTAAAATTCAAGGCGACACAGTGGTGTAATGGTTGGCATATCTGCTTCACAGCAAGAAGGTCCTGGGTTTGAATCCAGGGCTCAGTGGGTTTTCTCCGGTTTCCTCCCAGAATCCAAAGACATGCAAATTAGGCTGACTGTTCCAAATTGCCCCTGTGTGTGGGCGTGAGTGTGTGTGTGTGCGTTGGTCCTGCACTGGACTGAGATGATGTGCAAAGTGTACCATGCGTTTGCCCAAATTTGATTGAGCTCCAACCTCCCCATGTCCAAAATAGGATCAACCAGTTTGAAAAATGAATGAATGAATTAATTAATGTAAAATTCAGTTTTATTCAAGTAATACTCTAAACAATAGGCCTTGTAATAAAAAAGTGACTGTATAGCATTCTATACAAGTTTTTTTTTTTTATAGTTGAAGGAAGGAAATAGAAGGTATTAGTGTAAGGTTTTCACTATCTATGAAAAAGTACACATATATGGCATGAAACCATTTGGTTTTAAAAACATTCATTCATTTTCTGAACTGCCTAATCCTAATTAGGGTCGCGGGGAAGCTGGCACCCATCTCAGCCGACTCTGGGCAAGGCAGAGTACACCTTGGACAGCTCACCAGGCCATAAACATGCTGATGACAACTCAGTGGCCTAATCTTTACAAAAGTCAGCAATGGTTCTTCTACATGCCTCTCACCATAGACAGTGAGAGACATGGCTGGCCTTTGATTACCCAGTTAGCTGCACTAACAGTTGCAGTGACAACACGGTGACAGTGGGGCTTGAACCCCCAACTTTGGGATAAGTAATCCAGCACCCTACCACCGGGCCACCACTGCCCCAGGTAGAAAACAACACAGCTTATTATTATTTTCTTTAAACTCAGTAACTACTTTTACCCTTTATGGGGGGAAAAAAATCACTTCTTGTATCAGATATTTCTTTTCATTTTTTCCTAATTGCCCATTTCTTGTTACTGAGCCACTATTTTATAGATTGCAGCATTTTCGGTCATTGTGCTGTTCTAACTGCCCACTTAAAGCTTCAGCTTTTTATAGAGGGCTTCATATTTTCCTCACATACTCTCAAGTACTCAGAGTTGACCACCATGGCAAGCTGGACCAAAGTGCTAACAATGCAAACCTCAAACTGCAAGATTTTCACTACCACACTTCACTACTGCTATCAGGTTCCAGTATGAAGTCAGGGAGAGTTTTGGGGTTTTACTGCAGCTGGCATGTGGTACTGTGGTCAAACAGCTGTTCTGGCTAATTAGATGAGACAAAAATCTCCTTGTGCACTCATAGCATATTTCCTCCCATTGTTCACCAATAGTGAATCATGATTATGGAGATAGTTTTGTGTCAGTATGTAATACTCTATGAATGTAGTGTCAATTCATTTTATGAATTAGAAATCCACACTCATTTTTTTTTTCGTTTAAGTTTCTTTTACATTTGTATGTGTGTTGGCACCCAATGTGATATTTGAACCTATGTTTTATCTTACATTCTCAGTTCATTTTGGTTAAATAACCCCGTCTCACGGGATTATGTACATCAGTTTCCTTTGAATAAGTTACTATAAAAAGATTTTATAACAACAGCACTAATATGACCTATTTACTTGCTTTAGGGCAGACACAATGACACTGCTTTGAGAATTCACCAGTGCTGTGGTATATCTGGATTTATATAAGTAGAATGTGTTTAAGCAAGTAATAGAGAAGAATGTTATTGCTGATGTGGTGTGTGTGTTTTCCCAACCAATTTGGGGGTGGGGGTGGGGTCGGTGTTTGCTTATGGGTTGCGTGTGTGTGTGTGTGTGTGTGTGTAAAGAGAGACAATGCATCTGGTCTTGTGAGGTTTCATTACTTTGCTCAGAACACACACATATCAAAGCTACCAGGGTAATTCATCATTGTTTCATCTCCTCTCACAGCTGCTGTTAAGCGGAGGGGTCACAGGATCACACCGCGCCAGGGATGCGCTCTTACTACAGAAACATGACTTGTCCTATGCCAAAATAAAACATGGCTGCTATTATGACCTGTCCTACCTTTCTATATCGATTGTCCTCAGTTTGTTGCTGCACACGTTTCATCTGCGACTGCTCATTCATCAAGAAATGAGGTGTATCGAGAAATGGATTAGAGATTGAATAGTCTGTCATTTATTGCAGAATATTAAGGTATGTAGATTTTTATTGCTATCCCATCCATCTGAATATACTTTTTATAAAGTTGAATGAAATATTTAGCCACCAGGAACAGCCAAAAAGACAGAGCACATCCAACACAATCAACTTCACCAACTTCAAATCAAAAAGACAACTTAGAAATTTTATTTCTATTCATCCACTGAGCTCATTTAAATGGTGCCACAAATTATGATAATTTAGTTCTAGGGTGTGTGTTTTTTTGAGGTACACATGCTTCTTCTGTTAACTGCCATTTATTGGTTATTTTATAGCTGTCTCCTGCTTTGTTGGCCTCAATCATTTTCATTTTCGGAGTGCTAGGCGGCTGCTTAGAGGAACCCAAATGCTGTTGATTGTTGGGACAAAGTTAGATGAGTCTGGGTATCTATAAAGTTTTCAAATTTGCATCACGTGGCCTTTCCTAATGAGGATTATTACTTTTATGGAAAGTTGGGACCACAGTGCAGCAACTTCTTGCCGCACAATTTGTTTACTTCAGGGATCAGCTGATTGCCCTGATGCCGGCTGGATTAGCGGCCAGACCCACAAACTTACCCGCTGAAATCTGGAGCTTTCTTGACGTTTCAAGTTATGTGTCTTGTTCAGAGGTGGTCGGGTTTCAGCCTTTCTTACCTTGGCCATTTCTCTGAGAACTGAACACCTCGTAATTCTTGACACTCCAGGTAAGTTGCAGTTGTGAAATATGGCAGCACTGGAGTATAATGGGTTCCTGGTAACTTCATGTTTGATTCTTCTCAAATCTTCGGTGGTTAATTTGCGTCTTTTCTTCTCAACACGTTTCTTGCGACCCTGTTGACTATTTGCAACAAAATGTTTGATGGTTCTGTGATCACGCCCCAATATCTTCGATATTTCAAGAGTGCTGCATCCCTCTGAAAGACTTTTTACAATTTTTGACTTTTCAGAGTCAGTTAAACAACATCCACTGTTATACACTTGCACTTTGCACTTCATTCACATTCACAAGATCTTGAGTCGATTTTCCGTAAAACAGTGCTCGATACGTCGAAGTAGAGCTAAATATATTGTATGTGGGAA
>JAQMYF010000024.1:31981968-31994566 GCA_030014195.1 Neosilurus mollespiculum | reverse complement strand
TGTGTGTGTGTGTGTGTGTGTGTGTGTGTGTGTGTGTGTGTATACACACAGTAGCTGCTTTTCATCAAAGTGAACAAAGCAGAAAAGTGGAACTGAGAGGATACAAAAGGAAAAGCCTTTTCCCACATAGCTGCCAAGTGCTAAAAAAAAAAAGACAGTATTTTAACAAAAGAGTAGGTCAGTCAATAAAACACCAAACATTAGCCACCCACTCACCCAGGGCCACTTTAACATTAGATAAATAGGTACAATTGTTAAAGATTGATGTTCTATCTTTGCTTTATAAAGAATTGGAGACAAGACGTGAATCATGGCTACCCTTAAGCTTATTTATATAAAGTTATAAAAGGCAATAAAAGGAAGCATTGAAAAATCTACAAGACGTGGATTGCAGTGTTATCAATATCTAGAGAGCTAGTATAAAGAACTATGGTTAAAGGGTTCACAGAAAGAAAAATAAAACTATTTTCTTTTTCTGTATTGACGGACAGGGTTGTTCAGTAGTAAAAGTAGTGGAAATTCAGCGGTGTATTACTGTTTAACATCTACAGTATATAGGCCATCGTATACTTCGTGCATGTCACAAAACAAGACAAATTACCTGATCTGGGAACCAAACCATGAGCTGTGGAAGAATAAATGGAGCAGTTTTAGAAAGCATCATAGAGAAGATGCAAATGGTCAAATGATTAGGAAAAAGATATTTAGATTCAAACTGAGTGAAGAGATTAGCAGAAATGAATCAGCTTGTTTGTGACTTTAAGCTTGACAGCTTTATGAGCTGTGAAAGGTAATTTCACTTCCAATTTGAGTCAGTGAATGTGCTTGAAATTTAGTTTGTGGAACTTTTTAAGTAAACAATTTATAGCGGTTTTAAAACCGCCTGCTGGATAAAGTGGGTCTCTTACAGCTCACTTAGCAAAACAGAGATGTTCTTTATTAAACAGTTTAAGGATTAGTTGGATTGGAAATCTATGAGTTAATTAAGGGTGTGCTGTAAGTCACGCACTCTCCTTTGCCACCATAATGCATTTTTGTACCAATTACCCAAAGCGACACACTGCTTGGGTAACTTAACTGAGTCTAAACAACATTTCTCTTAAATAATTAGTGTAAAGAACATTTTTCATTGTAATAAAAAAAGACATGATTAGCTAAATGCTATTATTGTCTGCCCTTGGCGGTTGCTATGTTTAGTACAGTGACAGAGTAGACACCGAGGAGACTTGAAAATGAACTGCTAAATGTTGCTAACCTTCATTTTAAAAGACCCTATTAACTTTAAGTTAAAACATTAGCATGTGTGTGTCACACATGTGTTCAAAGTGAAAATTGCTGAAAAAAGCTGCTAATTAATGCTCAAATTAGGGGGGGAAAGTCCTTGGTTTTCTGTCGTGCAGAGACCACAGACAGAGTCATGGGATTGATTGGTAAGGGCTTCAATTGTTGGTATGCTAGTTCAGTTCACCCAGTAATGCTATAGTCTTCATTAGCTTTCATTACCTTTAGTCTCTCAGTGTGTTACAGTTTGCCTAGCTGAAGAGCTGCAGTTAGCTTAGCATAGTCATCATCTGAACAATAAAAGACCAACCAAAATAATATTACACCCCACAGGTAAAATAACAATAATAAATAAATTCAAACAATTTTTTACTTAGCATCTTATGTCATCTGAATTTGAACATAGCTTTTATACTGGAAAAACATGAAAAGATTTGGCTAGCTATTCAAGTTTACTTAGTTTCCATGCGCATATTTCCACAGGTATGAGGATGAGTGCCGATATCTCTATAGGCTTTGGCTCACATAATTCATTGGTTATTAGTATATCACAGGAAAAGGTCAATCTGATTGTTCAGCTATTTTGGGGTTCGTAGACAATGTTATTCATTCAAGAGATTTTCTTGTTTCTGATTGGTGAAAAGCCATCAGACAATAAGCAGTTAACGAATGAGGTGAAGTATGATATGGGGAATTATTCAGGCGAGGGAATAGCACCCCTTGTGACAGAATAATTCTCTATATCATACAAAAGCCAAATTCTATAATTGTTTTTTTCGTCATTCAAAATATTTTCAAACATTTATACAAAATATTTGAGTAGGCAGAGTGTAGTGTGTGATAGTTATCCTTGCCACTAGACTTGTGAGAGGAAGATAGGAAGCAGATAGGAAGAGGGCTGAGCTGATGTTACCTACTTTGATACATATCACTTGAATGTATTTTGTTCAAATAATATTAATAATATTTTTTAAGGGTGTATGTTGTCACAGCTAGTGAATAAAAGGAATTTAAAAAAATAATTAATGATTTTAAAGAACTAAAAATTGCAGAACATTTTAACAAAGGAGTAGATCCGTCAATAAATCATACTGTATGTATGTGGTTAAAGGTATATGATAAAACATACACTTGGGTTAAGATTTAGCTCAAGGCTGGGTAACCATGCTGTAATTTAGCCAAATGTACTGGGTAAGAGCCACATTTAGTGTGTGATGACATGCCAAATGTTGGGCTGTCTGTATTTGTACATTGAAAAACCTAAACTTTAACAAATTTGAATACACATACACAATGTATATCAAGTATGCTTACCCACATGCATCTACAAATGACAGGGCTGCATTTTACTTACCTAGAAACACAAAGGCTGCTTTAATGCCGAACCCCAGGTGCTTTTCCCAGGCGTTTTTCCACAAAGGCCACACTTCACATTCTTTTATAGGCCACTGCAGGGACATGTCTCAGCCCCTGCAGGCTTGCCAATGCGCTTACAATTACTGCATTTCTATTTTCTTTTTTCTCTGGGGATACAGACATGGCACAGATTTGTGTGGAGGAAAACTGGTTTGATTAGTGCTTATAACCATTTGATTGCAATCTTTCATGGATAAATTCTCTTGATTGAGTGCCATACTGTGATTAAAAAAAGTGCTAAAAATGGATTGTAATCGCAGTTTGTTTTACAAGAAACAATCGGTTTTATTCATGGTTGGTCTAGAGATTAAAAGTCTCAGGAGCAGTAATCAAGAATCTATTTACCTGGGTTAGTGAGAGATATTAACTCAATCTATGAGCAAAAAGCCAGTGGAAATGTATATAATGTTATTTACATAATGTTAACAAGCCAGTTCATAGTCATTATAGGTTAGACTGCCTGTTTATTAGTTAGCTCTAACATGTAAAAGAGCTGTAAGGATTCACGTGCCAAAAGTGAAGCTGCCGGATCTACTGGTTCTGTTGTCTACACTTTTTCTCGTTATTGCAATTGCAAATGCAAAAAAAACAAAACAAAAAAAAAAAACCTAAGCAAATTTCTTTTGTAATTTTGCATGCAAGTAGCCTGAGCCACTGTCATGGTGAAATTCTGTAAATATGTTTAAACTAGAAGTTCTCATAGAGAAGTGGAGTGCTGTGAGGGGCAGTTAATTCAAGTCTATTTAGTCTGCTTGTATGCGTTTTGTTTATCTCTCCAGGCCCGTTTATTCCTCCATGGAAGGTGGTGGCGACGATTGTGAAAACTCTTAAAAACTGCCGCACATGCAACAGCACATAAATCGAGTTGCCCATTCAATTCAGAGAGGGCCACCGAGCCCAACCAAAGTGGCTCTGTCAACAGCTCAACTTTCCTATAATCATGCCGCATGCTTTATAGAACAGTCTATAAAGCATGCGCCACCACATAACTTGAGTCAGGCGGGAAAGCACAATTAGTGTTGCTGTTCCGCTCACTGTGCTCACTTTTGTAAAATTGCAAAACAATTCTCCAACAGCAGCTTAGGTTAGGTAGAGTTTGGACATGTGATACTTATTATAGACTGGTGCTTTATATGAACATCAGAATTACACTGATTAAGAGGCTGATTTATGAATGAAAAGATATCCTATAAGAAATGCTCAGACTGAACGGTATCGCTGAAATATTCAGTATTCATTTCACTTTGCTTTTACAACTAATCTTCTAACTTGTGCAAATTTCTTGATTAATAAGGTTTAATCAATTAAACAGCATGTCGAAACAGTGAGAACAATTACACCAATCAGCCATAACATTAAAAACATTATGAGCACTGTTATTTATAAAAACAATTCTAACAGTTGTTCTGGATGTAAAATGAACATTATTTATTTATGTGCTTGTTCTAAGCACATAAATGTTATTATTTCTATAGTAACAGCTCATATATAGCAATGTGTAAGGCAGCACTATATAATCTCCTATCATACATATAATCAAGACTGATGATAAAATTAATTTCATAAAATATATTTTTTTTCAAAAAGGAAAAAAATAGGATTACTTCTAGTGGGGGCGTTATGGTGGCATAGTAGTTAGCACTTCCACCTCACAGCAAGGGGGTGCTTCTGTGTGTACTTTGCACATTCTATCCATGCTTGTGTGGGTTTCCTCTGGGAGGAAAATGGGTATGATTTCCTCCCACAGTCCAAAGACATGCACATTAGGATAACTGGATATTCACGATTGCCTCTAGGTCTGAGTGTGAGTGGTTGTGTCTGTGTCTCCAGTCTCTTTGTGTCCCTAATAAAGGATAAAGTCAAAAATCACTACCTGCAGAAATGTTTGTTTAATATTGATGGAAGGGATCTCTAGTGTCAGTGCTCTGTAAGACTCAGTAACTTTCCTGCCAGAGGAAAGTTTCAGGACAGAAGTGTCTGTGCTTTCTGACTTAGCACATATAACTTTATTATATAAGATAGCAAAAAATATAAAAACACTAAAAAACACAAAAACAACACTCTCTTCATATTTCCTTTGGAGCATAATGTATTGGTTTGCTATCTAATTAATTTTTTTAATGGAAGACCATTGACAATCTGTAGTCATTAAGGCATCCTTCCATTATCTATGTCAGGGTTGTAAAGGGAGCTGGAGTAAATCCCAGCCGGCTTCATGTAAGAGGCAAGGAATCAATCTATCACAGGGCTAACACAGCCACAAACAACCACTCACAGTAACATTCACACCTGGGGCAATTTAGAGTAGTCAGCTGACCTAAAGTCCATGTCTTTGGACTGTGAGAAGAAAACAGTGTACCCACAGAAACCCAGAACTCTCTTGCTGTGAGGTAACAGTACTAATCACTGAGCCACCATCATGAAGACAAAGAACAAAATCTCTAGCATTTATTTCCAGGGGAACAAATGAGAAGAGACAATTGAATCTGCGATTTAGAGACCCCTCTCTTGCAGGTTGTGTTTGTAATAGGTGATTCATACAGAGATATACAACAACAGAGCAATTATAGTGCTAAGCAGTGTAAAATGATGGATCAGCACCCATGGAGAGTCCATGGAGTCCATGGACAATCTACAATGTGACGAAAAAAAGAGGCTACAAGGCCATTGCAAATTAGTAACAGTGCTCCAAAGCAGGTCTTCTGAGTCAAGGATAAACATTCCTGTGGTAATGAGTAGCAAAAGTATGAATGTGAGTCCAGATTCCCATCTAATCGATGGCGGACAAGCACACAAAAATGCATCATTTATCTTAGAAATGTGATACATAAGTGGTGAACTGGAGGTTCATGATAGAGGATAATGTCATGGTATTATATTATGTTCCATGTGTTCATATTTTTGACAGGAATAAACTTTTACTGCTCTGAGGAGACTTTACAATGTTGATGACCTACATAGAGCAAGAAAAGTGAAGGAAACTACTGTGGGAAAGAGAACAGGTAAATGATATGTTTAAACATTCCCTTGGGGAGAAGGAGCACAGAGTAAAGAACATTTAGAACTTTGATAACACGGTGATGCAGAAAATTCCATGGTATTTTATTTTATAGCAGAAGAAATAAATATAACATGATACAATAATTAACAAATTTTATGATGTAGGTCTAAAATAAGCTTCCCCTGTTTGACCACCAACTGCCACTGATTTGAAATGATTCCATTTCCTTACGATGAATAAATGAACACTGTAAAGACATCATGCACCACACAGGCAACCCACTTCAATATGCTTCCATGTGAATCATCACTGTAGCCTTTCTTTGTCCTACATGCTTCCTGTCTTCCACACACTCTCACCCACATGCAAATAAAAACCACTTGCCCTTGTAACTGTTTTGTCATGTTTAACAGGATATTAGTCCCATTGCACGCCTCCAGCTTCAGTGATGTACTTAATGTTAATACTTTTAATTATATTTGTTTCATAACTCTTAATTTGTTATTCAGTATGGCATGTAACCATGCAGTCATGTGTGATCTCCATAGCCTAAGGTCACATTCAGAATAGAAATAATATCCTACCTGTGGTGCTAGATTTTTAAGATTTTTTGTTTATTTATTTTTTTAATTGTAGCTCTCAACCTCCTCAAGTTTAGCTCCATCATTTTAAATACCTAACATAAAACTGTGAATAGAAGAAATACTACAAAATATTTACATGATTTATAGATTCTCTTACATCATCACACGACATCATTAAATTCCTTTTGGAAGTTTCTAGAGAGGAAAAAAAAAGAAAAAAAAAAAAACACCCTGCACACTACACCTATCCACTGAGTTTTTGACTGATGGTATACTTAGTCTGTGTCCTAACAAACCAGTATAAGAATATATTCACTGAAAGTGACTTTAAAGCACTTCTGTAAGTCGCTCTGGACAAAAGAATCTGCTATATGCTGTAAATGTAAATGTGGAGACTGTTGAAATTTTTAGGTGATCATTAATAATCAGCATACTTGTGTTTGCCAAATAATAACAATGAGTCTAATGCAGATGTATTAACCCAGCACCTTAAATCAGTGGCACTGAATGATTTGTTTTTGTTAAAATCATTATTAGTCATCTCATCTGTCTCCTGTAAAAGATGCAATCACCTGTACACTTTACTGTACCCAAGAAATAATTTGATAATCTGATGGTTTTATTGAGAATCTTCTGGAGTAGGGAATAAAGTATTTCACCTTTCTTGTTGTGAGGCACTTCAACAATAGTGACAGAATAGAGGAATTCATACATTTAGCATGTTAAAGAGGAAAATGATAAACAGAGAATACTTAATGGGATAAGAACATTATATTTATATTTTAATAATTATGTTATTATATTATTATAAATATGTTATTCCAATACATTTTACAGGAGCTGTGTCCTGATTTTTACATAAATTTAGTTGCAAAAAGTCATCTACATATGCAATGAATGTCCAAAATATTTGTCTATATTCATTAAATAGCTTTTCATCTTGCAATCTAAAGAAGTCGAGTGTTTTGAGCCCAGCACGGAGCTGATGAAAACGGATTACAACATGGACTTTTTGATATCTTGTTGCACCGAACAGTTTTCAAAGATGGAAATAGTGTTGCAAAACCTCTAACAACCATAATGTATTAATGCATTGTGTTGTTAATGTATTTATGTATATTTCTATAAACCAAATTTTCATCTATATCAATGATTATATCAATGATTGTCTTGTTGGATAACACCATTCATGATATTTAGGCTATTTTATTTTAAAACAACCACGACACTACCCCTTTAATAAAACAGTAGTTTTTATCTTACACTATTTCACTGTGGCAGCTTTACAGTTCAGAGGTCACTGCACCCAGTGTTTTTTTTAAATATATATATATACACCCAGAGGCTAGCATAAAATTAAAAATACAGTGGATAAGATCAACCTTCTGTTTTTTTGATATTAAAAAAGCTCAGGTCATATGTTGGGTCAAAAAGTACTTTACAAAATACCCCTAATACATTTTGCATTACATCAGAAGAACAATTTGCTACTTCTCTGCAATTCTTCTTCCCTTTTTAATTTGGAAGATGTCTAACAGGTTTTTTTTAAGCAAGACTAAGGAAAACTGCAAATTGAATCGACAACACATAGAATAGACAAAATAGAATAGAATTGTGATTTGGAAACTCATAGTGAAACCCAGTCAAGGGTCAGCAGTCACACATTTCACTGATAATGCACTTCGTTTTAGCCTTAGCCTGCAGCAAACAGGATTTTAAACTACATCAGCATTAGATATCATTAGACTAGACTGGTCTAAATTTATCGACTTGAATTATTAAAGTCATTTGAAGACTGGGTGCCATGGTGGCGTAGTGGTTAGCATGTCTGCCTCAGAGCAAGAAGATTCTGGGTTCAATCTCAGCTCAGGCATTTCTGTATGAAGTTCGAATGTTCTGCCCATACTTGTGTTGGTTCCCTCCGTGTACTCTAGTTTCCTCCCACATTCCAAAGACATGCACATTACACTAATTAGCTGTTCTAAATTGCCCTTAGGTGTGAATGTGTATATGAATGGTTGTGTGTTGGCCCTGCGATGGACTTACGAGCAGTTTAGGGTGCACCCCACGTTCGCTGAAATAGACTCCAGCCTCCCCGTGACCCTAGGAGGATTAAGCCGTTGATTGTAATGAATGGCATCAAGCATGTACACATATCACTGAGTGTTAATGATTTGTTGTCCAGCATGTTTATAATGGGGTCCTGCGATTGTCTGACGAACTGTTCAGGGTGTAACCCACCAGTACCAGTCAAGCTTAAATAATTGAAAAAGGTGTGGCTTCAGGTCCTGGTAAAAGAAGTATAGCTTAATTTCCTATAAGTCCCAGAGAAGGATTTGTGGCCCAGATGCTTGACAGTTCCAGTGGAGGCATAATATTAGTGCCAATAGCATAAAAAAAATCTGTCCTGGGAATAGAGAGTGTCCTTTTTATTGGTTCTCAACATTTTTGTTCTCAACAAAATAGTGTAAATTTTACATATTTTTAAATTTATTCATTTATTTTTATTTAACTGGTTCAGAGCCTTTGTCAGGGAAAGAATAATTTATAAACACTAAAATACTTATTTTAGTGACTTCTGACAGCAGCATTATCCTATTGGTCACAAATACAAACAAACCAGCAGAATCAAGGCTAACAGTACAGCAAAATGAATGGAGACTTTAAAAAGAGCTGGCGGATAAAGCACGAGGGGCAGACCGTTGGTTTTTATTAATATAGGAAACATGAGCACTCATGCCAGCCTTGAAAAAGGCTCAGAGCTGGAAGAGCTCACAGACTGACTATAAAATAGAGCAGTGCACTGTCTATGTTGCAATGCTAATAAAGCAGGAGTCTCTAGAGAGGGCAGCTGTACTTGGAGTTTCACACACGGCACAGTGTATTGCATTTCCATTTATTTCCACAGATTCATCTAATATTTGACAACATTCTCCTCATATTACAGAGCTGTCAGTACTGTAGCAACACAAAGGAGAAACTTAAGTTTGGATTTAACAGGCACTGTAAACAGTATGTGGGAAAAATGTACCACCAACATCCTGCCATTTAGGACAAGGAAGTAAACTGTACACGTCAGTTTATTATGTTCTAGCATCTACTGTATTTTAGTAATACTGAGGTGTTTGCACCTTCATCCATAACATTAAAAACATTATGACCACTGACAGGTGAAGGGAATAATGTTCACTATCTTGTTATGGCACCTGCCAAGGAGTGAGATGTGTTAGGCAGAAAGTGAACAGTCAGTTCTCGAAGGTGATGTGTTGTAAGCAGGAAAAATTAGCAACCATAAGAATCTGAGTGAAAGTACCTACCAGAGGTGGTCCAAGGAAGGATAAACAGTGAACTAGCCTTGGCTTCCCAAGGCTCACTGGTGTGTCTGGGAAGTGAAGGCTAGTGCGTCTGGTCTGATCCCACAGAAGAGCTACTGTAGCACAAACTGCTGAAACTGTTAATGCTGGATATGATAAAAAGAAGTCAAAACACACAGTACCACTGTGTATGGGGCTGTCGAGCTGCAGACCAGTCAGAATCAGAATACTTTATTGATCCAGGAGGAAATTGTGTGCACACACTTACTCCATACGAAGTAAAGAAGATGATAAAGATAAAAGTCTCAATAAAAAAAATTATAACAAAATATCTACACATATATAAGTATATGTCTATCTATCTATCTATCTATCTATCTATCTATCTATCTATATATATAAGTCTAAAATTAGGAGTTACAAATATCTATAAAAGCAGATACAGAATGATCAAGTGGTGTTAATGATATGGCTGAGCTATCTATATACAAATGACTGTGTCCATGCACAAGCACATCAACTTCTGTGTAGGAATTATCAGTGGCAATGGTAATGTGATCATGTACAATTTTTCATTTATCCATCTGCTTAATCATTCTAGGGTTGCGGGGACTCTGGGCAAAGATGGGGTACACCCTGAACAGCTTGCCAGACCATCACATGGCCAACACATACTCAACCATTCACACTCACACCTAGGGGCAATCTGGAACAGCCAATTAGCCTAATGCGCATGTCTTTGGACTGTTGGTGGAAACTGGAATACCTGAAGGAAACCCATGCAAGCACAGAGAGAACATGCAAACTCCACACAGAAATCTCCCTCACCAAGCCAGGACCAGAACCCAGGACCTTCTTGCTGTGAGGCTAACATTGCTATCCATTAAGCCACTGTGCTGGCCTGCAATTTTTTAATTTATACTAATTTCCTATTTTGCTAACAGAGATCTCAGGATAAAGTAGTTTCTGTGGATGAATGAATGAATTAAAGATGATTAAAACAGGCTGCCAAAAACTTTTGTATAATACAACATGTAAACATAAATAAGCAGAATAAGTGTTTTAGAAGCATGACTGTTTGCTACTAAGGCAATTCCTAACACTCTTATTTAGTCTTAAATTAGTCTTGCTGAAATGCTGTCTCACTGATGGATCCCAGCTGCCATCTTGTGTGTGCGTGTGTGTGTGTGTGTTTGTGTGTGTTTGTACGCACACTTTGGAGTGCTTGAATTTGCGATGATTTGCATTTGTAACACTTTATACGGTCATTTGGTTGCATAATTTTCTGCTCCTGTTTGCTTTATCGGCCCTATTATTCCTAGCTTTATTGTGGTTTGGAGGGGGTGATCAGATGACGGCGAGCGGGAGTGTGTGATTAATGGGGCCTATTATACCGCTGAGTGAGGTAAAATTGCACTGCACAGTCAGAGCTACCTCGGCACAGGCTACCTGCATCATGCTGATCTTTAATTGATGGCTAATTTCAGCATCGCTGTAGCAAGGCATTGGAGTTTATTGTTATTTCCCTCCAAAATAGAGTCAACCAATAATACTGCTGTTGTGGTTTAATCCAATAATTAGACTATATTCTTCTTTTTTTTTTTGGCACTTTAAGTGTTCATTTAAATGATAACAGTAACACTGTGGAGACTAATCTGGTTCATCAAAGAGGGGAACACTAGACAAAATAACTTTAGCTACATTGATGAAGTTAATTAAATTAAACTGTAATTATTATTGTTGTTATTTTTTTTTATTCATTAATAAAGAGATTTAAAAAAAAAAAAACTGCATTCAATCATAATGTTAAACATTCATTCTTTCATTTGCTGAACTGCATAATCCTACTAAGGTCATAGGGATGCTTGTGCCTATCTCAGCTGACTCTGAAGGAGGCTTACACCCCGATCAGCTCGCCAGTCCATCACAGTGCCAACACACACAACCATTCACATTTGAATTTCCTCAAATTTCCCACCTAATTTCCTCCGGGATCAATAAAGTATTGTGATTCTGATGATGATTACGATGATTTAGGGGCAATTTGGAAAAGCCAGTTAGCCTAACGTGCATGTCTTTGGACTGAGGGAGTAAACCAGAGTACCTGGAGGAAACCACGCATGCACAAGGACAGCACCCAGAAACACCCAGAACTCGAACCCGAACCTTCTTGCTGTGAGGTGGAACTGTGTTATAAAAACAAAAAACAGTACAGACATGGTCAAATCAGGACAAAGTAAGGACTTAATAAGGAATAAGGACATAGTTATAATAGCATTGATGTTATAACTACATATCTATCGTAGGGACTACTTTAGCATTAAACAAATGTGTTGCTGACTTATTAAACATAAATGTGGAAACAAGCATCCTTGCAGAAGTGATGGGACCAACACAATGAAAATGTGATTGGTTGCAGTAAGAACAATGTCAGAATGCACAGAATGTGGTACCTGTGTGATTATGCGCATGGGAAAAATAATTAGTGGGAACACATTAGATGCAGTGAAAGCCTGCCATGGCAGATGAAAACTGCACATTTTCCCATTTTGACCACGCCCCCACTGCATTCAGCAAAATTCTCAGGACGCAGTATGGTGTTCACGGCCTTCATCCAAGCGTGATAAGGGGCTTACACACTTTTTTTTAAGCCTCTATCAATATACATCCTTATAGAGAATATATACCAATGTTCTACTCTCACAGAGTTCATTTTTCATTCTGGTTTACAGATATGATGAGCCAATATGATGATTTCTCCAGTCTTAAACACCTAGTGACTCAGCTAATTATCTTATGAATTAGGTCTTGATCATCAAGTTGTGCTCCAGACTCTAGACATGGTTATGCGATTTCTAAGAACAAGATGTCTTTTTAGATGGATTTCAGTGTCCAATTTAAATTAGTCAGAACTGATCTGAAATAAGGGGCGGCACGGTGGCGCAGTGGTTAGCACGTCCGCCTCACAGCAAGAAGGTCCTGGGTTCGATTCCCAGCTCGGG
>JAQMYF010000024.1:31945944-31960777 GCA_030014195.1 Neosilurus mollespiculum | reverse complement strand
TATACACTACAATGGGACATAAGAAAAGTATCATAAGAAAAGATATTTATGGTTAATTCTTACATACTTAATTGATTTGGGCATACTTGTGAGTTTGACAGGTGGATTAAAAACAATCCAAACACAAGTTTGTACAGATAATTCTCAGTCTGAGATCTTTAGTACAGATCAAGGTAGGGTCTGTGGGGAAAAAAAAACAAACCAGTGGCTGAGATTTTTCTGTACAGATTGAGTTTAAGAAGTAGTTTATTATATGGTATTTTAAAATGGTGGCCCTTCACTTCAGACACTGTTTCTTGACCATTTGAGAACAAGTTAAGTCTTTATCAGTGTCTGTGAGGACTCTGGAAGCTTTTGGCCTGTTTTCCTTCCCAATAAGAGTGATCCAATGAGCAGCGAGTACTTTGCAGGACTTTGCAGAACTCATGTTCCTCTTCTTTTCAAGAAAAATTTTATAAAACTGCTAAAGATCATAGTGCACGGTGCAGGTAGCTAACAGTTAATTTGCTGTTCAGATACGCTCCAATTCATATGCAACTTATTGCCCAAGCATCGACCAATCAGATTGTGTGTACTGCCACTGCCATATAATAATTTCCATCATCTCAAGACAGCAAACGAATCAGATTTGCAGCATTCCCATGTAGTAGATAGTAAACTGTTGTATTTGCATATGATTATAGATAAATCCATTATTGCTTTAGCATAATTTAGAATAATTTCTTATTTCTGTGATAGTAATAAATTGGACATGTGTGGTATTTCATTAGGTTGTAAGAAATGGACCAGAGGTCTTCAAATAAGTAAGGCACCCAATTCAACTGAAAAAAGTCAAGAAAGTTCCTGTTACATGTTGATAAAGTGTTCAAGAATTGTCATCAAGTGGAAATTATATATGTTTTCACTTTATGTATATATATATTATATATTTATATTATATAATCATGGCACATTTGTTTACAGCCTTGTTCACAGACAGACAAACCTATCTAGCATTTATACCGTGTCATTTCCATCCATCCATCCATCCATTATCTGTATCTGTAAGGGTCACAGAGAAAGCGAGAACCAATTATAGCGAACTTCAGGCAAGAGGCAGGGTACAGCCTGAAGATGTCTCCAGTCTATCCGAGGACTAACTACAGTGCCATTTCTTTTGTCATAATTATTGTTTATTAAATTATTTAATCTTTTATTTATCTTTATTTTTTATATTCTTTTATTAATGCCAGTAATATAAAAGCACTGGTTTTCTTGATGGTACTATTAGTCCCTGCCCTAGTGAACTAGCATGAAGGACTAAAAAATGGACTAAAAGCACTTATTTAAGAGGCTGTGGATAATGGCGTCTGCTAAAAGTAATAATAAAATAAGCAATATAACAAAACAGTATACAATGTACCAAAATGCAGTAATTTGCACAGTTTACATGATTTAGAAGGAGATGATAGTGGATTTCAGGAGATCCAAACAAACTGAGCATTATGCTCCCTATATTGACTGAGAGGAGGTAGAGAGGGTGGAGAGCTTCAAGTTCCGTGGAGTCCACATCTCTGCAGACTTCACCTGGTCTACAAACGTCACTCACCAGGTGGGAAAGGAACAACACAGGCTATACTTCCTCTGGAAGCTCTGACAAGACTCGACCCCTAATGAAAAACTTTGAGAGCCTCTTGACCTACTACTGTACAGTGTGGTTTGGCAGCTGTACTGCAGAGGACAGGAAGTGGAATTATCGGAGATCCCTCACACCCTGGACACCCCCTTTCCCCTCCTGAAGAAGATGCAGTACATTCAAAACAAAAACTAACAAACTCGAGAACATGCATGTGTATATATGTGTATATATTCATAGGCACATATATAGCTTTGTGTATATATCTTAGTTGTTGTCATTGTTCATGCAACAGTTAAACATTAAAGATTTATCTCTTTATCTTTATTTTAAATAGAATAAGTCGAGGTTAACATAAGTTAGTCTCAAAATTTCCATCAACACTGATTTATTGACATCGGTTTGTGGCTGCTCACTCATATATATGCACTAATTCTTTATTTCTTTGATAGCAACACAATTGGTGTGTGCAATGCTCCAGCCATAGGTTTTTAGATATGGAGCAGGACTTCTAGGGTTTTACTTGGTGTCAGAAATATATAGTTTAGACTGCAATTTCAGACAAAAGTGGATACAAGTTCCCCGGTGGCACAACAGCAAAGCATTCACACTATTACAGGAGATTGCATATCCTGATGATGGTGAATCCATCTGTGGCCAGGGAACCAAGGGAGTAAAATTGGCCTTGTGCTCTGAGAAGGAGGGATGGTATACTCTTGTTCCTGTATCAAATATCATGGGTGATATGAGCTTGTTTATGCAGAAAAGGGCAAGTAGCACTTTATTCCAATGCAACATGAGCAGCAATTCCAACAAGATGTGGTTGGCTGGCTTGAAGAAAACATGTCTTAGGCTTCATCACCCCAGTTGGTAGCTGTAATAGAGCCGGTGGGTGGGGAAATACTAAACTGAGGAGAAAAGGGGGAAAACCTCATCTTGTCTCACCTTGTCTGATCTCAGAAACTAATCTAGGTTGGGTCTACTTGGATGGATGACTGCCTGCGAATACCAAGTACCTAAGTTTGGCTCCTCTCACCTTCCAGGCCTGCCTGATCCATCCTTATTCTCTAATTTAGCTTGAAGTTTTCTGCACTTGTTTCTCACCTTCTGCTGCTATGGATAGTCCCACATGGATACTCTAAATATTGCACTTCCCATAAAAAAGATACTGCCATGTTTCAGTAGATAAGCTCATCTAGATACTGTAGCTTTGGACATATGATCTGCTGTTCATTTTGTGCTCATTATAGGACACTTACACTGAACATCCTTTCACAGTGCTGTTTATCTTTTACTCTTTTCCATCTGTATACAGTAATGATTTATATTCCCCCGCCCTGCCATCACCCAAAAAATGATAGGTTCATTTTTGAGTCTGGTTGCTCTCAATATTTCTTTCTCTTGTCATCTCAGCAGAATTTTCCTTTCCACTGTCTCCTGGCTTGTTCATTAAGGATCTAAATCTGCATCCAGGTTCCTATAGAGCTATTTTGTATCAGTGTCTGTTGAGAGTGCTGAAAGTGTTGAATTTAAAAAACAAACAAACAAAAACACCCAAGATATTTTTGATTTAGATGTCATTTATTTATTTATACTACAAAAAAGATTGGTAAAAAATCCAAACTGTGTAATTGTTTATTAGAATATAGACTGTTATAATGAATATTTTGCTGTTATATTCAACAATATATTGGTTGTATCAACCAATCTATATTGCACTGTATCAGAAGGTGAACCTTTTTTTGTTATTTGTGGATTGATAAAGCAAGGATGAATCCATTTTGTGTAAATCTATCGTGGAAGAACATTTTCCATGTTATGAGTGTTTATTTATTGTTGGGTCAGCTATAGTGCAATCTGGAAGCAAATTTCCCACTTCAAGAACACACATCCCTACAATGATGCTGCCTCTCCACTCCCCTTGGAAGGGTGTCATCTGTTCTCTTTTCATACTGTGATGCCTATGTATTGTACACATGTGTGATATCTGGGAAAATCCAGTCAGGACAACTAATTATGAAGATTATTTGGGTAGTGTTTTCTCAGAGTGTAACCGATTGATTCATACTCTCATTTCTGATTCCAGCTTCTCATTATAGTTCTATATATTGAGTCGGTTTTCTCACTGAGCCATGGTGTCGTTATGGTCGTCCAGCTTTTTTTTTATGGTGCTGGGGGTCAATATGACTTTTGAAATTTTCAATTAAGGACAGAAGCATAAGGCTAGGACACCAATTGCCATCCCTTAGAAGTGATTTGCTCGCCGTACATTATTATTACAGGCCATAACCACCTCATGCTTTAAAGCCTTGATGGCATTTGCTGAGAAATAATATTTCCTTGCTCTGTGTTTTGATGGCTCCTCTGGGTTAATTAGCAGCAGAGACAAGACTTCAATTTTAATCATCAAAAGTGTTTAATTAAACCTCGACATGCCAGAGGCAAAACCAGCACTATCTAAAAATCTGCTGCTTCTCACAAGGCCAGTTTTTCAGGATATAGTGCATATACAATGGAAAGTACATTAACTTTGCAATATTTTCACTCAAGTGATTCAATTCCATTTGATTTATAAAGCAATAAGACAGTTTTTGTTTGATCGTGATTAGGTTCATGACCCTTTTCCTTTTCATACTTTTTCTTAAGAATTTCCTTGTTGTATTGCACTTTGTCTTCATGCTGGTGCATGTTATCATAGTTCTTCTGTGAAATAATATTTAAAATATGAAACATTTTTATTTTTTAGTGACCTTCTCAGTCTCTTACATCTTGTTCCATTTGGTTAGTATGAGCCAACAGGGTTAAAGGATTTACCCAAGTGCCCAATGGTGGCAGTGGTGGTGTTTAGGCTTGGATCCCTGATCAGTAACGCAGAGCCTTAATCTGGTGAGCCACCACTGCCCCTGTTTGTCTTTAGCCTATCTGAATTTTGAGCACTAACTGGAAGTTCCATAACTGTGGGGCTTTGTAGAGAAGGATAAACCCCCTGCTGTAGCATTCATTATTTAAGGTACCAACAAGTACCCAGCACCTTTTGATCTAGGTAGATGTGACAGATCATAAAACATCAGAAGTTCATTAAGATAATGTGGTGCAAGCCCATTCAATGCTGTATAGGTCAATAATAGTATTTTATAATCAGTGTGGAATCTGATTGGGAGCCAGTGCAATGCGGATAAAAGATAAAAGTGATGTGGTCATATATTCTGGTACTAGGACTCTTGCAAGTTGTATTCTAGTGCTTGTTAGTGCATCTACTGGAACAACTAACAGTAACACATTAACCTAGACGTTTCTCTAAACTGAAGGAACTCTTTTTCTAAAGCACGGTGGTAAAAAGTTATAGGAGTGCATGCTGCCTCAGGGACTGACCATCTTGCAGTCACTGATACAACAAAACAATTCTGCTTCAAATAAAAGAGAGCTTGAAGATAATGTCAGGCCTTCTGTATGAAAGTAAACCAAAGGTGGACTTTTCAGGATTATGATCTTAAGCACCCTAGAAAACCTACTAAGGAATGGCTCACAATGAAGAAATCATAAAATTACAAGAATAATTATGCAAAATGCATACAAGAATTTATGCTAAAGAATTCAGTACACACCTCCGAAGACAAGGGAGTTCTTACTTCCTCCACAGAAGAATATTACATCTATTGATGTTTTTGTTAAATAAATGATCAAAAAGGCTTCTTCTCCACGTGACTACTGGGTACTTATGTGTAGGCAATGTATGACTCACTTACTCACTCAGTGATTTGCCAAAGCGCTTAATCCTATTGAGGTTGCAGTGAGGCTGAAGCCAATCTCAGCTGACATTGGGTGAAGGCGGAGTACAACTCACCAGACCACTGCATGGCCAACACACACCCAACCATTCACACTCCCACCTAGGGGAGATTCAGAACAGCCAATTAGCCTACTGTGCATGTCTTTGGACTTTATACTGGAGTGCCTGGAGGAAACCCTCGCAATCCCAAGGAGAACAGAAACGCCAACTGATTCTCCAAGCCCTTGTCAGGGCGAACCCAGGACCTTTTTTCTGTGAGGTGTACGTGGTAACCTCTATGCCATCGTGCCACCCAGGCACTGCATTAAAGAATGTGAAGTGTTTGCTTGTGGAAATATGGCATGAATGTACTTATATTTTTTCACACTGTAAACAATTTTTCTATTTATTCTTTTGTTATTATTTTTTTCTTCGAAGGTTCTTTTTGATTTAGAATAATCTGCATTCCACTTGTGGTCGTTGTTTTTGAGCGTATCAGTTCAATAACCTTAGTCCCTCTCTTGTGCTCTTAAACCTGCAGTTATTTCCTGCAGTATAATGGGAGCAACAATTTTTTTAATCAGCACCCAATCTTTGTAATTATTTACTAATCATTGGCCTCCTCCTGTTTAGAATTCCGCCTATACGCTCCGAAAATTACTCTGCTGTGCTCAGATGAGAGCATCATGTATTACAAGGCCCCACTTAACGCAATAGGCTACCCCCCCCTCAGCAGGGGCACATGAGCAGCCCCCAATAACCTGATTCATAGTGCATACAAATGAGGAAATGGCTAATGTTCCTCTGATCAGATACTCTAGGGGAGCCACTTATTCCTGACATGCCCTGTGCTCCGGGCTGCCATTCGCATCAGCGCCTGCATGGCCTTTATAGCCCTTCTAACAGCTCCAATTGGAACAGGTCCACTCAAGACCTTCTGGCAATACATATGGCACAGTGGAGCAGGGCTGAGTGTTACAAATGCTCAGAGCTATCTCTGACTCATATTTGGCAGAATCTGGAGCAGATTTTAATGGAATAATAAAATTTATGAATCAGGAAATACACAGAACAATGGCTGCTGTTACCAAACAGCTCAAATGGCTTGGCATGGCACAAGATCATTTGGCAGAGATCTTTATCCATAAACAAGTACAAAGTGATGAAGAATACAATCCAAATGCAGAGGTAAATTGTTAAAGAAATTTGTTCAAGTCTGCCGTGTTAGCCTTCAGGAAAACTCCACCGTAAAACACATTAAATATTTATAAAACATATTAAATATAAATATTTATTATAAAATTCTTAAACGCGCTTAGTGCTTGATTCTACTGCTAATTTGTTGTTTGATGCTATATTTTCATCATTTTTGTGAGAATGTAGCGGTTGTCAACCATGTGAACGTCACAAGGGGACGTTGGTAGTGCAATTACAATGGTGCTTAATCTAATAAATAAATATAAAAAATCTCAGAGAGTAGGAATAACAGTCATGCTCTGCTATTAGATCTTAAAAACAAAAGAGTATGAGCTTTTTTTCTTTTATCAGCATTTTCCCTATATTAATATGATATACAAAATAGAAGAAACAGAGTCATCAAACACTGGACTTAAAGTTCCAAATGTGATGTAGATATGTGATACGTTCTCTCCATGTTATGACAGAAACTTGGTATTTTTTGAAGCTTGAAAAAATGTTCAGCATCGCTGAAACCTACATCACAGTAAGCTAAATCGTACCATGGTTAATGTAAGAAACTGTGGACCAAATTTTAAATCAAGCAAAATGTCAACGAAAGATTACAAGTAAAACAAAACCATGAATCTTGGATGCCACTTAAGATCACAATTATGATAATTATAAAGATTAATAAACATGTAAATCAACTGGATTTTTTTTTATTGAATCACTGAATTATGATGACTCCAGTAACTTCAACACAAAGATTGTATTAAAATGTATTAAAAATGACTAAAACATTTTGTAGGAATTTTCAGATTCTAAATAAGTATATATATATAAAAAAACAATGAATAAAAAAATGGATCGGTGCCATAGTATAAGAGTAAGTGCACCCTCTCATTTATCACACCTTCAAGTTCCTAAAATTGTAATCAAGTGTTCCAGGTAAGGACCCATTGACATCTTGGGTATGGTGTTCTCTTTGCTGTTAAAGAGTGTGGTGTCATCTTGCCAAGAGTTTTGCAGTCTGGCAAGGGATTAAAAATACATTGCATTGTAAGGAAAAACAACTCTAAGTGCTGTAGATTTCAAATTACTGTCCATTTTCCAGTAGTGGCCACACCAGAAAATTCAGCCTGAGAGCAGAAAATTTGCTGTAAAATTAAGGCGGGTGCATCCAAGAGATGAAACTAGGAATCGAGTGTCTAAGTTCATCAAGATATCCTACAATGGCAGATCAAGGTCTTTTACTTCGACATTCCTACACTTTATCACAATTGACATAAAATTGTAATAAATCGCAATAATCATGCCAAAATTTTTGACAGTCAAAAAATTTGTCACGATCATCACGACCACCAAGTTCCCTCAAGACCCCCCACGCTCATCACGATTCTATCAAATTGTGGACATCGTGGACATATTGGCCGCAGTGTAAACCCAGGGTCACTTAGAAGCTGCCACTGGTGGGCCATATAGTGCCAAACTATCACTGATGGGCCATATACTGCCAAACTACCACTGGTAGGCCATATTCTGCCAAGCTGCCACTGGTTGGCTATTTACTGGCAAGTTGCCACTGGTGGGCCAAAAACTGCATCTGGTGAGTCATATACTTCCACTCTTCCACTAGTGGGCCATATACTGCCAAGCAACCACTGGGGGACCATATACTGCCACACAACCATTGGTGGGCCATATTCTGCCAAGCTGCCGCTGGCAGGCCATATTCTGCCATGCTGCCCCTGGTGGGCCATATTCTGCCAAGCTGCCCCTGGTGTGCCATATACTGCCAAGCTTTCACTGGTGGGCCACATTCTGCTAAGCTGCAAATGGTGAGTCATATACTGCCAAGATGCCACTGTTAGTCCATATACTGCCAGGCTTCCACTGCTGGGCAATATACTGCCAAACTACCACTAGTGAGTTATATTCTGCCAAGCTGCCACTGCTGAGTCATATACGGCCAAGGTACCACTGGTGGGCCATATACTGCCATGTTGTCACTGCTGGGCCTTTTAATGCCAAGCTGTGACCGGTGGGTCATATACTAAAGCTGACATATTTTGGTCATGAACTGCCATGCTACCACTCATGGGTAATTTACTGCCAAACTGTCACTGTTAATAGTTAATCAAGATGAAGAAGTCCTTCATCCTTGATGCCTCATGTACCATATCATGGCTTAAACTGGTAACACCTTTTAACAAGCAGTGATTTGTGAAGAAATTAATGTCACTCTACTGTAATGTGCCATACATGAAAAATAAAAGTTTTCTTTTTCTTCTACTTCTTCTTCTACTTCTTCTTCTTCTTCTTCTTCTACCTTTTAGGCATCTCCCTCCTGCAGTCTGAGAACAAAACAAGCACCCTCTCAGAAAATTACCACATGAAAGGCAGTCACAGTAGGACAGCCATCATCGATATAAAGCACTGTAAATGTCCTCAGTTCTGGAGTATGGGTCTTTTGAAAACCCCATTTGTACTCCTTAGTAGACAAACACACTGACAGTTTCATATACAATGGAGGCATATTTGAACCTATTATACTACTTTCTTATCTGCTTGGGGTGGCATGGAGACATAATGGTTAGCATGTCCACCTCAAGCAAGAAGCTCCTTGGTTCGAGGTTGTATCTGTTGTACATCAAAATGATGACAGATGCCAGAAGAAGAAGAAGAAGAAGAAGAAGAAAAAGAAGAAGAAGGGCCGCTTTGTGTTTGGCACAATCACATAAAAAAAGAAGCATGGAAGGCAAGAAGTGTCATTTGTAGCCACTCAGTGGCGTCTAGTTTTTCAGCGCGTGCACAGATGGCACCCTCGGCTGCATGCAAAAAGCTTGCGTCATTGGTATATGGACATCTGCACAGAGCCTCGCATACACCCTCTGCTGATGAAATTTACATCAACAAACCCTCGTGGATTCTTGCATTCTTGTGGCTGCAGAAAGTATAACACTGGCCAAAGGATGTTCACTGTTTTATGTTGAGCAGTTTCATGCATTGATACTGACAAGAGACAAACAGTTCTCCTACTACTTCTTTTTCTTAAGAGAGCTTGCCAGGGGACTCCCAAGTGGTGAGGAAAAAATGTTTGCTGTGTTGTCCAGAGATCACAAGTCTGAATGCTAATGATGCAAAAGGCAATCCGCGCCTGTCTTGGAGCATGTGACTAAACTCGATGTCTCACGTGCCTGTCAGATGTATTTTTTGTTTTAATATGGAACAATGTTCCAAAAACAAAAAGAAAAAAAACCCCTAAAATTAATATCTGCTGAATGTCAAAGACAAGTAACTTCTGCTTTTTTCTGCACACACTCACATACTTCTCCCTTCTATCACCCAATCTGCTTGTGTGACCATGATAAACTTGGGTTCTTACATTCTGTTTATGTGTCTTGTCTCACATTATGCACTGTTTCTAGTTTGTTAATAATTTGCAAAATATAGTACCATCTAGTTTGTTAGAGAAGCACAGAAGGTACAAACACAAGGCCACGCCTACATCAGCTTTAAATCTGAACACAAATATTCATTTTGGAGCAATAAACAGATATAGATGATGGCATAGCATTACATCTATAATGTTGTTAGAAGATATTAAACCTAACATTTCAGAATTATAGAAAGAGAACAAAAAATAAGATTTCATGAAGAGCTGGCATCAACAGAATGCTAGTATGTTGATTCTGGTGGAGTTTAAGCGTAGGTCACATTAGAGTCCAGTGAAATAATCAGCAGCAGCTCCTTCTCTTTTTAACCAACCAAAATGACCATGGCCTGCCTTAGTTACAAGCCAAGGTTGATAAATTCACAGGTCAAAGTTCAGCGAGATAAAGCTGGCACAAAGTGAAAGTAACAAATATTTCTTTCATGTTCTGTGTGCTTTACCTTTCAGTAAAATCACTTTTCTCTTAGTGAATTTAATTTAGTTTTAGTCTGACTGAAGCTTTAGTTAAAAAAGCAGAAAAGCATTAAAGCAAAAGTTCAGGGGTCACGGCAAAAACTCAAAAGAATAAAAGTGGAAATGTTTGTAAGATATGATTATAACATTGGTTTGGGGGCATTAAAATGATTCAATCTGACTGGCATACTGGATTTGTAAATAAGTTAAATATTGGAACAGTCTTTCTTACCAGTGTTGAATACAAGTCAACAACTAGCGTTTCATATGAGGAACATTTCACTTCCTGCTCCTGTAAGAAGTAAATACACTAAGTACATTGCCCCCCCAAAAAAGATGACAGAAGAACATGTTAGAAAAAAAATTGCAATCTATATTTAAATAGCAATCTGTACAAACATCTATCACAGATCACACAAAGCAATCAGACAAACACCAACACAGGGACACACAGTGAATACTTAGTTCTTATACAATTTGAATGTGACATTAGTAAACAAGTTCACTGCAAACACATTTGCCTTTGTCAGAGGTTCCCAACCCTGGTCCTGGTGAACCCCCTGCCTTGCACATTACACTGTTTTCCATGTTCCCAACACAACTGACTTAACTAGTTAGCTAATTAACAGCTCTCCCTGAGTTGAAGTGGTTGTAACAGATTGGGGAACGCACTAACATGTGCAGGACAGGGGGTCCTCCAGAACCAGGGTTGGGAACCTCTGGTCAAAATTGTTATGGTCACATGACTACCTAGAACAACACTATTACTACTGCTATCACTGAAGGAAATAAATAAAAAATCAATCCCTCTAACACATCACGTCACCATCTTTACTTCCACCCAAAAGAGAGTTTTAGCAAAGTTACTGTGATCACCAGCGTTTCTGTAAACAAAATTCTGACCACACCTGTGCACCGGTTTTCACCAAACTTAATGGAGTCGTCATGGATTCTACCTGAGTCGTAAAGAAGATTTTTGGATCAAATGTTCCAAAGATTCAAAGATTTGGAGATTAAGCACTTTGAAAAGAGTGACGATAGACATGCCGTTACTGTGGTACATAATATTATAATATATTGAACATATATGGACTTTAAAATGAGACAACAATTACTTTTGACCTTGCGTAACCACCAAAGTCAAACCCCAGCCATCCCATAAAATGCCTTCAAGCAAGACAGATTTATTTATTTGTTTGTTTATTTATTTCTTTTCTTTTTTGGTGGGATAGGGATTTGCTCAGGTCCATATACTATAGAACACATTGAAAGACAAGCACATGTGTAATTAAAACCAGTACCCAGATGGGGCCTATTTTCTTTTATTTAAGCTGTGGGGAGAAAACACCTTGTGGTTACCTCTTGACATTACGGCTCAATCTGAAGAGCAGCGCAGAGTTTAAATGGTCAGCGCCATGGCATTATTTCATGTGGAATACTTATTGGCCACCATCGCCAGGCTGGATTAGAAAACGGACACTCGTGTTCACACCAGTACCCAGGGCCTGACATCTTCCAATGCTTGAGCACACACACTGATTGAAACTGAAGTTGCGCTGAACACACAGAGATAAAACTGATTTAGCTAAGCCATAATCTCACATTTGGCAGCTGCTGAGACTGCAAAGGCGGCACAGGCTGAGAGAAAAATCTCCTTTTAAATGGAGGAGTCTGGCATGACCAAGAGGGAAAAAAACATCGAATGACAGAGTAAGGGGACAGAACAAGAGAAAAGGCAGAACAGAGAAAAATGCAGCTCTCCATTTGAAGTTTTAAAAGGAGAATTAATTAAGAGAAATTTATTCCTCTCGCTCTAGGCCTTGTGCTCTGTGTCGCTTAATAGTGAGATAGTCTGCATATTAATCTATTTCATATCAGTTGTGCGATCGAGGCACAGAAATCTGGGATATGGACAGGGAAAAAACGTACTCCAAACTTTCCTTGAAGAAGTGTCAGGCTTTAAAGATAAACATGAGACCAGACATTTCATAATTCTTACTTTAAACTCACATTTTCAATGTTAATTAAAAACAATAAATGAGCATGAGCATCTCTTCCTCCTGTTTTACCCACTAGGCAATACAATTTTATTTCATTAATTAGTTGTAATTTGGAGCATTACTTTAAAAGTCGCTGACCCAAAGACATAAAAGAAATGGCTGCATGGTAGCGTAGAGTGTAGTGGTTAGCCTCACAGCAAGAAGCTTGTGGGTTTGAGCCCTGTGGTTAGCAAGGGTGTTTCTGTGCTTATGTGGGTTTCTTCCCACCAACCATAGACATACACATTATGCTAATTAGCTCCAAATTGCCCCTTAGTGTGAATGGTTGTGTGTGTCTGTGTTGGCCCTGCAGTAGACTGGCAAGCTTTTCAGGATTTACCCCACCCTTTGCCCCAGATCAGACTGGATTGGCTCCAGCTTCCCCACAACCCTAAACACAATAAGCGGTATGGAAAATGAATGAATTATTGTATGAAATATTAGCTCAGAGCTTCCAATGACTTTTCAGTAGTGCACTGATGCTGTGCTGACATCCAACCAACAAAGCCAAAGATGCAGATCTGCTCACCTGTCAATCATGGTACCTGTCAGGAACTTTTCAGGGAGGATTAGGGACATCCTCAGCATATGTTTTGAGATATAGAGTATAGGTACAAGAGGCACGCTGGATCTATCTTCAGGTATCAGAATCAGGTATAATTATAACTACACCTCATCACAGTCAAATCGGGTGGATTTGAGCAGAGAATCTAGTTGGTAAGATTTTTAAAATGAAGTCATGTAAACAAAACATGTCGTCCGATATATAGAATATATAAAATATTGGAACAATTCTATTATTTTTTGCTTCATTTTAACATGCAAGAATTTCACATCTCTTTGGTCTCTATCAGCTTTGAGATGTTGTTGAGGCAAGTGTAACCCACATTTCCAATGTTAATTAAAAACAATAAATGAGCAATGAGTACCTCTTCCTCCTGTTTCACCCTCTAGGCACTGCAATAACATTTCATTATGTGATCATTTGGTGCATTAATTTAAAAATCTCTGACCCAAAGACAAAAAAGCTGCCTTCTGTTTTGGTCCCAGCTGTGAATGACAATCTGAATGGGTATGTGATGGCCAGAGCTGGGCTCACTTCCCATCTAGAGTTTGTTGTGAGTGATCCATCTTGACCCTGACCAGGATAAAGTCCTTCCTGAAGATAAATCAATGAATTAACTATTTGACCCCTTTCTCTAATCTCGTGTCAGAACAAATAATAATTTTTGTATCAGAAATTAACTGGTGATAAGTTTTAATATTATGGGCCGTCTGTGGACAATGAATAATGTATGATAAATAGATTCTTATCAGCAGTTAAATGTGTACTTTAATTACAGCTTACATTAAAAAATAATTTATAAGAAGGCTTTTTGCAAAATAATAAATGAGATGCCAGGACTTTAAAGATGGGTGGCTCAGTGGTCACAGCAAAAAAGTTCTGGTTTGAATCTTGCAGTCAACAAGAGCCTTTCTGTGTGGAAATCATGTGGTTTTGCATGTTCTTCCTGTTCGTGTGTGGTTTCTTCTGGGTGCTCTGTTTTCCTCCTACAGTCCAAAGACTTACATTATGTCAACTGACTACTCTAAATTGCCCATAGGTATGAATGTGAATGGTTGTTGTGCTTCTGTTATTCTTGTGATAGATTATTGACCTGTTCAGGATGTATCCCGCCTCTCTACTGAAGTCAGCTGTGATTGGCTCCAACATCCCCCACAACCCTGACTGATAAGCAGTATAGAAAATAAATGGACTCAAAAGGCTTTTTCTATCTTTTTAACGTCTAAGTAAGTCCAGGAATGCCAATTTCCTTTCATTGATATTCACTAGCATTCATCATGTTCTGGTCTTTAAATCATCACTCTTATGTTCGTTCAACATTGTGATGGTAATGTGGAAAATTGTAGGATATTATGTGGCTCTGCTTTTGCTTTAATGGTGCTATTTAAAGCTGGCCTGATAAAATAGGCTTTCGTTGTGTCACTATCGCAATATCCCAGTGTAATTGTGTGTGGGTGTAATTGTGGCCACCACAGCCACACACTCTTCATGCTCCTGCCGTCGTGTAGACAGTACAGGAGTATCCAGGCTCACACCAGCAGATTCAGGGACAGTTTCTACCCGCAAACCATCAGGCTACTAAACTGCTGATATACCGGACAATCTGCACACTTTTTGCACACTCATAGTACACACTGTACATGCACAGACTACCTCTGCACTACAACAACTTTAGTATTTTTCTATTAGCATTCTGTTTTTATTCTACTGTGTATACAACCACTTTAGTATTTCAATTAGCATCCTGTATTTATCTTAC
>JAQMYF010000024.1:31928816-31944390 GCA_030014195.1 Neosilurus mollespiculum | reverse complement strand
GTTATCTACATATTTTCTTGTTCTAATGATTTCAACATGCCTAGCAGGTAAGATTTAACATATTTAAGCATACTCATATCCCATGTAAGACTGGACCTTTAATAATCATATATTTGAATGGATGTAGTTCAAAGGCAATTTTTCATTCATTCAGGTTTCATGATGATAGTCTAATGTTAAGCCTGTCACATTCTTGCTGAAACCTGATTGGTCAATGGAATACATGCTGTATTTGTTAAACAATCAAGTCGTTATCAAAAATTACAGAATAACACAGATGCACCACACTAAATTTTAGCTTGATTGAAGTTCCAGTGCCGCAGTGACAGTTGCCCGCCTTTAACGCTGTTTCCTGTTTCTATGTAAAATCATTAAAACTAAATGACAGGTGGCTTCCACAATATTTACTGCATGTCAGCATGTTTTTAATCCTTTTTAGGTTCACACTTTTCTGAGTAGTTGGACTTTAAACTTTCAATGATAGTTAATAAAAGTGTCTGGCAAATTAACCAAGTTTTGCAAATAAGTGAAGCTAAAATAGCTTTGGGAGAACCCAATAAATTAGAGAAAATAAGAATTTTATTTGTAGGACTCATGGATTCTCAGGTATGGGAGGAAAAAAATAAAAACACTTGCACTTTAGTCCAATTTCGCCCTCTGGAGTACTACCTGTTGACCAGGTGTCATGTCTCTCTTACATAAAGTGGTCTACATGCTTTGTTTGAAACCTGAGAAGCAGACAAAGACAACGACTTCCCTTTTGTCCAGCTCTGAGAAGCTACAATGACCTGTTACCTGGGGTAACAATCTACAATCACCTGTTGTTCTCCTCTCATTTGACTAATGTAACACTCAAGTTGATTTCTCCTTTATGACACCATCAGAAGGATATGTTTATTTCTGTTCACACAGGTCAGTCAGGTACTTGTTCAATCCCTAGTCATTTCAAGACTCTACTTCTGCAAATCACTCCTGGCAGGTCTGCCTTTGAGCACCGTTTGACCTCTACAACTGATCCAGACATCAGCGGCATGACTCGTTTTTAACCTTCCTCAACACCCTATTGCCACGCTCCCTCCACTAGCTGCCTGCAGCTGCCCACATCAGATTGAAAACACGGATACTGGCCTATCACACTCCTCTCCATTCCTTTAACATGGCTCAACAGGTTCCACCATCTCTCAATATACAAGGAAGACATACATTAAGACCCTCATTTATCCTGGTACCTACAGTAGGAGATGAAACGAACTTCCCTGTTCCTATTGAAACAATTGAGTCACTGGCTGTATTGAAGTGATATCTAAAGAACTACCTCTTCCTGAATTATTTACATTAGCACTTTCAGTTGGGGGAAAAAAAGAATCATGTGTCAGGATGTATTTATTTATGGAATCTCCAGAGCACTAATATAAGTCGCGTTGGTGAATTCCATCCATCCATTATCTGTACCACATAGGGGAAGGCTGGAGAGAATCCAAACTGTCTTCAGGTGAGAGGCGGGGTTACACTCTGAAAAGGGTCTCAGACTATTGTGGGGCTTATGCAGACACACAACAATTCACACTTACATTCACACCTACGGGCAATTTAGAGTAGTTAGTTAACTTAATGTCTTTGGACTATAGGAGGAAACTGGAGTACCCAGAGGAAACCCACTCAGGCACTTTCCATACGGAAATGCCCTCACTGAGCCTGGGACTCGAACCCAGGACATTATTGCTGTGAAGTGGACATGCTAACCACTACACCACCGTGCTGGCCCGTCTGAAAAATCCCATAAATTTAAATGTAACTAACTAACTAACTAACAAAAGAAAGAAAGAGAAAGAAAAAGAAAGAAAAAAGAAAGAAAGAAAGAAAGAAAGAAAAAGAAAGAAAGAGAAAGAAAGGAAAAGAAAGAAAAAGAGAAAGAAAAATAAAAAGAAAGAAAGAAAAAGAAAGAGAAAGAAAGAAAAAAGAGAAAGAAAGAGAAAGAAAAAGAAAGAAAAGAGAAAGAGAAAAAATTAAAAGAAAAAGACAGATAGAAAGAAAAAGAAAGAAAAAAGAGAAAGAAAGAGAAAGAAAGAAAAAGAAAGAAAAAAAGACAAAGAAAGAGAAAGAAAGAAAAAAGACAAATAAAGAAAGAGTAAGAAAGAAAAAAGAAAGAAAGAAAGAGAAAGAAAGAGAGAGAGAGAGAGAGAGAGAGAGAAAATAGTGTTTCAGCACCTTTGGTGCTTGGACCTCAAATCGAAAGGTCCTCAGTTCTTATCAGCTGTCAGGTGCAACACTCCGATCCATTTGTGAGCTGATATTTATTTGTTGTAAGGGCTCAGTGAGACCGCGTTGTGAGAGAGCTATAGCTCGAGCGTGTGTCTCAAATGAGGAATGATATCAACGGCGGTAACTGAAAGATGTGTCCCCTTCCCAAAATGTCTAAACTGGCACAGTGGACAGATAATAAGAGAGAATGAAAAGTAGTCTCGTGTTTTCCTCTGACTCAGAGATGCTTTTTCAGAGTGGGAGGAGCCTGAGGTGGTCTGGAAGGGGAGCTCGCGCAGCCCAGTCCCACGCCTCACTTTATCACACACTTAGTGTCGCTCGCGCCTCACTTCGGCACGCGCACTCCAACCGCCATCCGTCTCTCCCTCCATCAGTCCATCCATCCACCCGTCGCGTGAGAGGAGACATCAACAATTTGAAGCTTTTCAGGACTGACACACACACACACACACACACACACACAGAAATTTGCTACGCGCGCGTAATAATAGTATCTTTACCCTTTTATCTGATCTTTATTGTATTACTAGTATTGTTTTTTACACTCTGGATAAATACACGCCTGACATCATTTGTTTGTGGGCCGTCAGGACGGATTACAGCCTGATTTTTATTTAAAGGACACCTTTTTGCATCTCTACGGCCGGCTATAATAACATCTACAGCCCAGACCCGGAGGCTTTCACGGGAACCGTCACATTCTGAGCCCATGCACCCTCCCTCACCTCGAGCACAACTTCAACAGGCAAGTAAAACAAACCAGCATTTTATTCCATTCACCGCGATTATTGTTTCCCTTCTGACCTGCCACTCTCTGCAGCCTCAGTTTACAGCTATAGTGCACTACATAGGTTGTAGAACGATGGTAATGCCTGCCCTGTGCAGTGCACTTATATAGGGAGCATCCACCGATTTGAGATGCGACCTCTCGTTTATTTATTTACGGGTCTCTGGGAATAATTCCGTTACACTGCGGTAAAAATGCCGCAAATTGCTGACTACAGCCTAAAAATAGGAATAGTTCTTGACTGCTGGTGTTTTTTTTACTACATGTATGGTCCAGAGAGGCTCTCTGCATCAGCTATGAAGCGTTATAAAATCTCTCCACAGGTGCTTGAGTGTTTAAGTCACAGCACTGAAGGGGTTTGGAAGGAAACTAGAGAGATCTTTCCATATTAATTAAAGGGAAAAAAACACCAAAACGGCGTGTGTGTACAAAAATGGGGCAGTTTTCCTCCCCAGTAGGATATATAATGTCAAGAGTGTATATTTTAAAGTTGAGAAATCTTTCAAAATGTTGCAAATACTGTATGCACAGCATCCAGGTAAACATCAGACACCAGGAGTTCATGGGAAGTCATTTTGTAAGTAGGCTAGAAGAGTCTAATTAATCTTCCCTTGCTTGTTAGTGGGGCACATACACAGCTCCGTCCCCAGCGTTGAATTAACTCTGTGTTCAATTAATACCTGCAGAGGGAAAGAAGAACGACAACACCACATTTCTCTAATTCCTGAGATCTCGGTATAATTAATTATGGCTGAACGACAGATATAAAGGCCACGTTAATGCTGACACTGATGTTGCGGCCTCGTTCACGCTCATCATTCGCTGAATTTGTTTAGTAAAATGTGACGGATGCTCTTTTTACACCTGTCTGTTTTTTAGCAGTCGATTTACTGAGGTTTTTTTTGTTTCCCTTCAGTTGCCTGTTCGCCGATGGGCTCCGAATCCTACTGCGTTGTCTAAATGACGTTCCTCCGCCATGCAGTGTTCCTGGAAGGCTGTGATCCTGCTCGGCCTGGCGTCCATCGCCATCCAGTACACCGCGATCAGGACGTTCACGTCCGAGCCCTTTCAGATCTGTCCCGTGCCGAGCTCGGTGAACTGCAGCCTGACTCAGGAACCGGAGACTTTCGACCGCTTTTGCGATGACTTCCCTAATTTTCCATACAACGCCTCCAGAACAAAGACTCACATTCTCATTCTGGCCACAACTCGCAGCGGCTCGTCTTTCGCCGGCCAGCTTTTCAACCAGCACACAGACGTGTTCTATTTATTCGAGCCACTCTATCACGTCCAGAATGTTCTGCTTCCTCACCTCACCCACAGCAGGTACACTTCAGATCGCAGGGTGATGCTCGGAGCAAGCCGTGACCTTTTGCGCAGCTTATACCACTGCGACCTGTACTTCTTAGAGAGCTACATCAAACCTCTGCCTGCAAATCACACCACAGATAAGCTTTTCCGGCGAGGAGCGAGTCGGGCGCTTTGCTCGCCGCCAGTCTGCGATGCTTTCAACCTCAATGAGGTGAATATAGATGAGGGTGAGTGTGTGAGGAAGTGCACCCTCCTCAACCTGACCCTAGCAGCAGAGTCTTGCCGAGACAGACGACACGTGGCGATCAAGACAGTGCGGATGCCAGAAGTCAGCGATCTCCGCGCTCTAGTGGAGGATCCAAGGCTTAACCTGAAGGTTGTCCAGCTGGTTAGGGACCCACGAGGGATCCTGGCTTCAAGAATCGAGACGTTTAGAGATACGTATCGCCTCTGGAGGATCTGGAGGGCCACAGGGCGCAAACCATACAACCTTGACTTGAGCCAGATTACGACTGTGTGTGACGACGTCTTGCGTTCCATCAACACTGGCTCTGAGCGTCCAGCATGGCTTCGTGGCCGTTACATGTTGGTGCGCTATGAGGATTTAGCGCGCCGGCCCCTCCAAAAGACCCGTGAGATCTACGACTTCCTTGGGTTGACCATGGAAAAAGGGGTAGAGGAGTGGATTCGAAACAACACCAGAGGAAGCAATGAGGGTTTGGCGAAGCATAAATACAGTACTCTGAGGGACTCAGCTGCCAACGCTGAAAGCTGGAGGCTCAAACTCTCGCACGACATAGTCGATTACACACAGACGGTGTGTCAGCAGGTTTTAGAGGAGCTAGGGTACAGAGCTGTGAACTCGCCTGAGGAGCTGAAGAACTTGTCCCTTTCACTGATTGAGCAGAAAACCTTTGCGCCCTTTTTGTAGTGAGTGATCACAACTACGACGATTTTATTTTTTTTCTACACTTCAACTGTTGCCTTAATTCGACATGTTTTGCACTAAGAACTTGGGAAATCGCTCACAGTCACACGGTACAAACAGCACAAAAACCAACCAACCAACTAACCAAAATATTCACTTCAGCCTGGAGGAGACCTGAGGATGCGAATGACTGATGTGTTCATTATGTTTTCCGGCTATGATACTGAGGCCCCTGTAATCAACCCATTGCTTTGATAAAGGTGGATGTTGTGGGCGGAGAACTCAAAAACACATCCATATGCTAAATAGTGGTCTGAAATGGTAACATCATGCAATAAACCTGTGAATGGCACAGCCTCGTTTATTTTTTTTCAGCATTTCTCAGTGATTAGTCTGAAACTGTATAGTGCTGGTAGAGTACAGCGCTTTTCATTAATGCACACTTTTTACACAGTAACCTTGATATATTTTGAAAAAAAAAAACGTTTTTTCTCCCTCCTCAGAATGCATTAACCTTTTCTTCAGCAGAAATGCACAGTAGGCATTTTAGACGAAAGGATATTTCTTTCTTATTTCATATTTTTTCTTCATTTCTTATCTTACATCAGGATTATACAATCCAGTATGCATATTTACACAGCGCTGATGTAAACAGTTGAGTATCAGTGTAGATCTCTAAAGGATTAAATACAAATATAAGACTAACACATTACAATCCCAGAATATTTTTTTTGTGTACAGATAACGAATCTGATTTGTTTTTCTTTGTTTATTTGGATGACATCCATCAGGAACGACAAGATCCCCAAAACTATAATTGTGGGATGTCCCATGTACTGTGATCGGCCACTTAGCGTTGCTCTTTCAAAGGCCAGGATCCATGTCCCTGTCTCTGTCTCAATGACGCCCCTCTATGTGAAATCATCCCCGACTGACTGTCCTTCACACTGTGGTGCTACCACCCTGGGACATCCCATCTGCAAGCTTCACACACTTCTAGTTGTTGGATGTCCACAAGGGTGCTCCCCTCCGTGTCCCTCTGTCTGTCACAATGTCCTGCCAGTCTGTCACATGACCTGCGCACTGTGACATAAACACATACTGATTTAGTCCCCGTCCCCGGGGACATCCCACTTGCAGAGCTTTACACACTGCTTCTAGTTGTTACAGGATTAGATATATCATTAGCACAAATCACAGCCGGAGTTTATCCCAGGTTCTGCAGGGTGAAGCGAATAGAAGTTCAACTCCTCCTGGATGGGATGCTAGTCCATCGAAGGGTACCTTCCCAATACTGCTTGGTGGACAGAGGCACACTTGAGGTTAAGGCCTTGCCCAGGGGTTTAAGGGGATTTGAACCCACAACCACTTGATCATAACCCCAGCACCCTGGCCCAATACTTAATTTCGAGATGCCCCAGGGTGGTAGTGCCCCTCTCTGTGACATAATCACAGTGAAGTTCATTCAGTAGTGATAATGTAACAAAGAGGGATGCTATCGACTTCACAGACTGTGTAGGTCATGTGACACACTGGCGGGACATTGCGACAATGAGACGGAGGGACATAGTGCCCGGCTCCTGGTAGAGTATTGCTAACCGCACCATCTCCATTACATTGGACATCCCACAAAAAAAACGATGGTACAACTGTTAACACCTCAATAGACCTGAGTTCCGGTTACTGTGGAGTATCTCTGCATCGTCTTCCCATATCAAACATGGATTTCCTTCGTGTCTTCAGTTTCCTTTCACCTCACAAAACATGCAGGTATGTAAGTAGGTCTAAATCGCTGCTAGGTGTGACTATGTGTGCACTTTATAAGTGTCCCATCCAGGGTGAATTCCCAGAATAGACTCCGGCCACTATGCACCCAAGATAAAGTTTTTTTGATGGCGACTTGATGCATCAAGTGTAAAGTATGGGTGCTGTCATAGCTGCCCGATCTCAACTCCATACATTTCCCTAATGAGCCTTTTACTTGAAATATTTGATTATTAGGGAGAAGAATAAATCTGTACTAATAGACACAAGAGAGATTTTATTTACAGTGAAAATTTAAAAAAAAGTCAGAGAACTTCTTCTATAGGTCCAAAATATATTGCAATATGAATGAAACCCGTCAGTATTTAGTCTCATTTCCTGACCATATAATTTTTTTTATCTTGTAAATTGTATGGGGAAAAAAACAAAAACAAAAGAGACATCTGTAAAATACAGAATCGCTTTAATCATTGAATACAGCATCAATGTAGCAAAAATAGTTCTATAATAGACAAAAAAAAAAAACTTTTCTAAAAGAGTAACAGAGCCTCCATCACAATGGGTCACTCACCAAAAATCATGGAGATGGATAAAGATGATAAATTCAACAGCATACAGCAGGGAGGAGCATGCAACACCTCATGAGAAGCTAGGAACTGTGTACATGAAAGAAATAACACACAAACATCAGATAAATAAGAGTATGGAAAGACGGTACGGAGAAAAAACTGAGAAAAAAAAAACAACTTTAAGCACATTGTGTTGCACATAATCTGCAATGGATAAGGAAAAATACAGAAAAATAATCGGTGCTGGATTTGTGGCCCAACCCTTCTAACCATCATAGCCATATACTGTAATTACATTATTCCACATGGTCTACCTTATTTCTGTTACAGTTTTAATGCATTATGATGCCGTGCACTGCAGACGGGATGATTCCTTGGAGCCTAACTACCTTCCGTGCATATCGATGAACTGAGAACCGCAATTAAATATTGTTCAGAATAGATAGAGAGGAAATGGGGTGTCTTGGTCTTCTGTAAATGTGCTGGCACTGATCTACTATTATTAACCGAGTATGAGGTTCATACAGGGAAATTCCAGAGCGAGTGATATTTTCATTTTGTTCATTGAAAACACAGTTTTAGTGTGAACTCAAGGGCCGGATGGAGAAATAATTGTCCGTTTTCAAATTTACCTGACTTAGTGTAAATCATGGCAACTAAGACGCATTATGTAAAACAGACTGGGAAAAACAAAAGATTACTCGGGTCCTTGGCAGATGTGTGTTTATTCTCATAATGTTTCTCACAATGAAAAGCAAAAAGCTCCCTTGTTGTATATAAGACTTTAGTCTTTAGCTTTAATGCTATCATTAGCTAGCATTAGTGTTATAGGACGCTGCACTCTATTACAGTCGGTGTCACATTCCCTCATATTCCTTACTTTAAAAGTTTTTAGTACGTATCCAGAATAATTAATATTCCTAGCAGGAATACACTACTGCTCAAAAGTTTTAGCACGCCCCCATTTTTTCTGCTTTACTGAGCCGTTGAAGCCCATTGATTGATCTGAAAAAGAAATAAAGGGAAGCAGTAGGTCAGAACTACCTTAGAAGAAAGGAACAAGGCTGTCGGCTTCGAATCATGGAATGGCAACACAGTCTCCAGTCTTAAACCTCATGGAGCTGGTTTGAGATGAAGTGGATGGAAGGGTGAAGGCAAAGCAAACTACAAATTACAAGTGAAACACATTAGTGGGAACTTCTGCATCAGTGTTGGGAAGAACTTCCAAAACAATACTTGATTTCTATCACAAAAGAACGCCACGAGTGTCTGCAGATGGAATATAATCTGCAGAAAAAAGGTGTCTACTTTTATGAGTCAAACATTTGGATGAAATCGTGTTGAACAGAGCAATTCCACAACCTTTTTTATGCCCGAACTGGAAACTTGAGAAATGGACACTGGAAAATGGGGGTGTTATAAAACTTTTGAACATTGGTGTAATTTCTGACTAACATGTAAACTGTAACTCATACGTACCATTGTGATTCCTGACCCCAAAAAGAACATTGTAAAGATCATGGTTGAATTAGTTTTCTAACTGTAAGGAACAGGTTGTATTTGCATTAATTGAAATAAAGATCTGCAGCTCATGAAATGATGAGTGTTTCACACAACTAGTTTCTGCCGGAAAATATCATACATGAGGTCCTTACTTGGTAGTTTCTATTAGATGGCTTGCCAAGCTAGTCATCTTACAGCCCAGTGAGACAAGGCCAGGTAATACCACAGCAATCAAAATAAACAGTTAATTAGTTACCGCAATATGAAAACGTCAGTGTTGTAAGCGAGGGACTTTCTTTGTACATTGTTTGGATGAAGCGTAAATAATATTGTGTCCCCGACTGATGAAAAACATCAAAATGACATCCTGCGTCTCCTGATTCATTCATTGCTCATCAGAAAGAAAAATATCCCATAATAATAATGTTTAAATATTATGTAGCATTTCTCTCATGTAGCGCAGCATTATTAGGAAACATTAGTGTCACAACATTAAGTTTTAGCATAATGACATAATAAATGGGATTTTTGTTGTTGTTTTGTTTAATGAAAATTAATGAAAACTACAGGATTTATTTCACAGCTTCTGATTAAAGAGGTGCAAAGGATTGGGATTGGCATATGTTTCATTTTACTTTCCTGACCTAGCTCATGAGAAGACATTACTGGTTTAGGAAAATTATTTAAAAAAGGAGGAAAGAAAGAAAAGAAGGAAAGAAAAAAAAAAGAAAGACACAAATCCAGTAATACATAACTTCAATTTCACACCGCTTGGTCCTACTGTACAAATCCACCCTTTATTCACAAATTTATTTTCAGTGTCAATGTTAGAAAGAGAGCGGTCCTATCCGTCGACTGTAATATGAGAACAGGCAAAGCAAAAATAAGCAAAAATAATAAACAATAAACCAAAAAACTGTTAGACACACAAACAGAAGGAGGGCCCAATCATCAAACACTCCAGTAATAATGCAGAAGTTGCCTTGTTTACCTTTGTGGTGCTAAAGATGTTTGTATTATCAGGCACAAGAGAACAACTTCAGCCAGAAAATTTATCTCAATCAGCATCATGTACTGTTTGGTAATGCTTAACCCCAACAGAGTGACCGAACACCTGCTCAGACGGTAACGGAAACGTTTACGGAAACGTGCAACAAGTCGTCAGCCATGCTAATCTGATTTGTCTTTCTTCTTTGTCGTGACTTTACTAGCCACAGCTGACCCAACCGCCCCGACTCCACCTGTTACGACGGAGACACTGCCCTTGACCAATCCCACCCCGGCTGCTGGGACACTCGTCACGGCCGTTTTGGTTAGCTCAAAGCTTTTGCTGCCAACCCAGGCCACTCCTCCAAGAGTGGCGCCCACTGCTCCTTTAGTCAGGTTAAAGAGGCCGCCTGTCATTCTCCAGACGACGCCCCCTTCGCTCTTTGGATGGTCCTTGTCCAAATCTGGGTAGAAGGGCAGAAGGAAAGTTTCAATCAATGAGTTGCCTTGAAGATTACTAACACTGCACATATAATTGATTTAAATCAGAGCTGTCCAAATGTGATGCTGTTTATTTGAAACCAGAGTTGGAATGACTCGACAGATTGATTGGTTCTTAACCACAAAGCACAACATCAAGGTTTTACAACTTAAAACCTCACACTGTGCACAATTCAGATTTCTTTTTGATTAAACCTGGACATCTTGATGATTCATGTGTTTAAAACATATCAGTCTTTAATGTGAAAGTTCAATTAGCAAAAAAGTTTTCAAATGGACCCATTAGCCCTTAATAATTTAGCAAAACTTATGACAGACTTATGCTTCAGTATGTATCCAATATCAATATTCTGAGCCATATCTGGGAAGGTGAATGAAAATCAGAGCTTATTTCCTGCCCAAAAGAGGTTAATTAGCCAGGTGACGCTAGCGCTGGCCTGTCAAAATGACATCGGAATTTGCTTGCTGCCAAAATAAAAGGTCTGTGTGACTTTGCAGCTTGCTCCCAGCGATATAATTTCACTGTCCGCTGGTAATGAGAGAGGAAAAGTAAAATTACCAGCCAGAAGTTGCCAGCTTGATATTTGGATTGGAGATGATGAGATTAAAAACTTAGCTCAAGGACAGAACAGAAATGTCACACTGTTTAAAACAGAAAAAAACACTATTACAACAGCTACATTTAACCAGTCACCTGAAAAAACAGGAGATAATTATCACAAAATGTCAATAAATGACAGTAATTACTTTAACATTTCTGGAGATTGTTCTGCTTGTTTTGTAAAATATATACAGGACTGTTCCTCAAGCTCCACTGAAGAGTGAATTCATTGTATGTGAAATCAAGCATGCTAGAAACCATCTTTCACAAACCAAGTACTACTTAGCATAAGGCACAAAAAAAAACACACCTTGTGAAAGTGAAAAAGTAACTGAACCCTTATAACACCCTGTGAAAGTGAAAAACACTAACTGAATTCTTAAAAAATGCTTGTGAAAGTGATGACCATGTGCAGATGTATGCTGAGCCAATCAGCAATCACAGACTGTGTGAATCTTTCAGGCCAACTTCTGATTTGATTTATGATTTTGTAACAAATCCAGTGAGAGGCTGGACTCGGACAACAAATAGGTGGATATTGAGTGAATTAGCAGAAAATGGACAATTAATACGTAATACATCATTAATTACACCGCGATATGCAGCATCTGTGGAATACAAGTGGCTTTGACTTTATTTATTTTGTTTTTTGTGCACTTCTTATTTATGAAACACTTTTTCTTTTTTATTATTATGCAGAAATTATTTATTTCTGAAGTCAACTTTAACACATCCACAATTCTGACTGTTCACTTAACATCTATCCATCCATCCACCAATCCTTCCAAGCTTCGATCCACTCAGCTTCCCACCATTTTCTCATCCATCCACCTAAAAAATTCTTCTCTCCCTTCCATCCATCCATCCATCCTCCTGCTTTTTCCTCCATTCCTTCATCTCCAACTGATTCATTCACTATCCACCAATCTACCACTTCCTACCCACCCATATTTCCATCCATCCATGTATTTTCTTATCTAACCACCCACCGCAACCAGACACATTCTTCTATTCGTCCAACCCATCATCCATCCATCAACACCAACTAACCGACCTTTCCAATCCATTCATCCTTTCACCCTTTCTATCCATTCATCCATCACCAACCAATTCATCAATTTATACACCAACCTACTCAACTTCCTACCCATCCATCTTCCCACTTACTTTCTCATCCAACCACCCACCAAAAACACTGGCACGTTCTTCCATTCCTCCATCCCATCAATGTTCATCCCAAAATTCCATCCACTCACCTACCCATCAGTAACTGAGCCACCCTTTAAATTCACTTTCTGTACCCTTCCCTTCCTTCATTCCATCCACCCTTTTTAAAACTGACTCTCACAGACTTATCATCCATTCCTTTATCCTTTGTCATCCATCTTAAAATTCACTCTTCCCCCTTCCATCCATCCATCCATCCATGCCCTGGATGACCCACCTTCTCAATTCTCTCAATATCATTCACCCAACAATTTCTAATACCTGGTAATTTTATAAGGATACCATATTGGATACATCTGCCAGTACACCCCCCCCCCTGCCGAGATCTCAGTCAGTTTTTCTTCAACCTGCTCGGAGTCTTATTTTTCTGCAAAAAAAAACAACATAACATAATTTTTTTGGTCGGCTCTGTGAAATCTTTCCCTCTCATATGCTGTGTAATAGGCAGACAAGATGCAGTCCCACACACCTCACGAAGCAGTGGTGTGTGTGTGTGTGTGTGTGGCTACCTAACATGTCCTAAAACCTCTCATTTCATAAATGCCACGATCAACACCGTCAGAAAGAATATACTGTGATGCTTGGTAACATCTCAACCCATCTTTCCCAAATGTAAAATTATTTTATATATTTAAGTAGTGTAGTGACTTCTAGTCTCAATCATATCAGATGTGCATGTTCCTGAGGATTTAGGAAACACAACGCCCCCCCCCTCCCACTTCACTGAACTCTTTCTGACTCACATGTAAGAGCAGAGAGGAAGAACAGGCACAGTCTGTGGGAGGTCAAAATCGTTGAGCTGAGGAGAGGTGGGCCCGCTGTGTGGACGCATCGCTGCTCTCGCACTGGTGTTTACTGCAGGCAGTGAGAATGAAAGCAGCAGGCAAATGAGCTTATTGCTAATAAGTGAAGCAGGGTCAGCTCATTTGTGCGTGCATCCTGTATCACATTAGTCTTGCTTTGCTTCTCTTATGTTTGTAATTATGAGTGTAAAGTGACCTTGGGTTTTGGAAAGAAACTATTTTTTTGAGGGGGGGGGGGGGGGGGGGGTTGTTGTTTTTTTTATTAAAAAAAAAACATTTTATGAATTGAATCTACACATCTACAGTCTAAGTTGGTTAAGTGAAATGAGAAAAAAAAAAATTCACCCCCTGTATTCACCCCCTTTGCTATGAAGCCCCTCAAAAGTTTGGTGCACCCAATTACCTTCAGAAGTCACATAATAAGTGAAACGAAGCCACATGATCTGTCACATGAAGTGTCACATGATCTGTCAGTATAAACACACCTTATCTGAAAGGCCCCAGAGGCTGCATCACCACCAAGCAAGAAGCATCACACCATGAAGACCAAGGAGCTCTCCAAACAAGTACAAGTCAAGGTTGGAATATAAAAAATATCCAAATCTTTGATGATCCCCCAGAGCACCATCAAATCAATCGTCTTCAAATGAAAAGAATATGATACCACAACAAACCTGCCAAGAGAGGGCCGCCCACCAAAACTCACAGACTGGGCAAGAAGGGCATTAAACAGAGAGGCAGCACAGAGACCAAAGATAACCCTCAAGGAGCTGCAGAGTTCCACAGCAGAGACTGGTGTATCTTTGCATGGGACCACAATAAGCTGTACATTCCATACAGCTGGGCTTTATGGGAGAGTGGCCAGAAAAAAGCCTTTACTTAGTGTTAAAAATAAGAAGGCATTTTTTGACCAATAGGCATGTGGGCGACTTTCCAAAGGTATGGAGGAAGGTGCTCAGATGAGAATAATTTTTTTTTTTTTTTTTTTAACTTTTTTGCCAACAAGCAAAACACTATATCTGGAGCAAACCCAACACATCCCATCATCCCAACAGCACCATCCCACAGTGAAACATGGTGGTGGCAGCATTATGCTGTGGGGATGTTTTTCAGCAGCAGGGACTGGGAAACTGATCTGCATTGAGGGAAAGATGGAAGGTGCTATATACAGGGATATTCTTGAGCAAAACCTGTTTTAGTTTGCCTGTGATTTGAGACTGGGATGGATTGACCTTCCAGCAGGACAATGACCTGAACCATACTGTTAAAGCAACACTCGAGTGGCTTAAAAGGAAACATTTAAATGTGTTGGAAAGCCCAGACCTCAATCCAAATTAGAATCTGTGGTCAAACTATAGTCAGAAGATTGCTGTTCACATGCGGAAACCATTCAACATGAAGGAGCTGGAGTAGTTTTGCTTTGACCAATGGGCAAAAATCCCATCTGCAAGATGTGGCAAGCTCATAGAGACTTATCCAAAGCGACTTGCAGCTGTAATTGCGGCAAAATATGGCTCTACAAAAGTACTGACTTTAGGAGGGTGAAACGCTGAAGTTTTATGTCATTTTTTTCATATTTGTTGTTTGCTTCAAAATGAAAAAAAACAAAACAAAATTACATCTTCAATGTTGTAGGCATGTTCTGTAAATGACATGATGGAAACCTTCAAACAATCCATTTTATATCCAGGCTGTGAAGCAACAAAACAAAAAATGCCAAGGGAGTGAATACTTTTGCAAGGCACTTTACATTAGGCTAACTGGCTGTTCTAATTTCACCCTAAGGATGAGTTGTTTGTGTGTTGCCCTGTGATGGTCTTGTAAACTGTTCAGGGTGTACCTTGCATTCACTCAGTGTTGGCTAAGATAGGCTCCAAGCTTCCTGTGACCCAAGTAAGTACAGTATAAGCACTTTGGCAAATGAGTGCATAAGAGAGTAAAACTAGCATAGCGCATTTAATCCCCACCCACACACAGACATTGTTTATGAACAATTAATATCATGGTGCCCAGTGCAGAGATCATTAACACCCGCATACAGAAGTAAACAAATGGTTGCAGACATTGTGGCCATTCCATTTTATTTCCAAGAGGTACTAAGGTATTTCTCTGCTACCACGGTGATTTTTATGGGTAACCTTTAATATGTGAAATTGTGTTTTAAATTAATCAGTCAAAATAAATGATCAGTCCAGAAAATTCATTCATTTTCTGAACCGCTTAATCCTAATTAGGGTCACAAGGAGGCTGGTGTCCATCTCAGCCAACTCTGGGCGAGGGCAGAGTACACCCTGAACAGCTCGCCAGGCCATCGCAGGGCAGAAACACGCT
>JAQMYF010000024.1:31903394-31926809 GCA_030014195.1 Neosilurus mollespiculum | reverse complement strand
GCGTGTTTCTGCCCTGCGATGGCCTGGTGAGCTGTACAGGGTGTACTCTGCCCTCGCCCAGAGTCGGCTGAGATGGGTGCCAGCCTCCCCGCAACCCTAACTAGGATTAAGCGGTTCAGAAAATTATTGAATAAATAACTGAATGGCTTGAAAGTAGGAAATCCTTTTAATTTTAGACATTTATTCTGATTTACTAATATACCGTATATCATGGTTACCATGGATACCAGGATGGTGTCGTCTGGCTAACATTTTGATGCTTTTAAAATAAGATAATACTTTATTGATCCCCAAAGGGGAAATTTAAAGAAAAATTTTTTTTTTACTTTACTTATGTTTAGATATTGTTGTCTTAAAATAGTCTTTGGTTGTATTTTAATGTATTTACACAGTATAAGGAGCACTAGTTTGTAACTGCAAGGTTTTAATAGATTGGATCAAAATGAGAACGAAAAACCTTAAAAAAATAACACCTGAACAGCCAATCAAAAGCCAGCAATATCAGGTGTATTTTCATTCTTGTGCAAGCATAATTTACAGTTTTTGCTAGTGTGTGACACGAAAAACTAATTTTTATGGTTAACCTCTTAAAAAAAAAAAAAAAAAAAAAAAAAAAAAAAAAAAAAGGAACCCAAATAGACATTATAAATTTTCTGTACCCAAACCAAAAAACAAGGTTGGTTGCATTTACTCGAGTCATGGGGACGAAAACACCTACATCAAGTCCATGTCAAGACCAAGGAGTTAAAGGTTGGAAGCCATGACCAAGACTCTAGGACTTGGGGGCTCTTGAGGCTTTGGAGGAGGTGGAGTAAAGAGCTTTTTTTAAAGAAAAATTTTGAAAAGCATCACATAAGATGTGCAGGCCTAGATTCATTTTATGACTTTTGCACATGTGTTTAAACAACCAGTGGAATAGTCCTTGCACTAATCTACCACTGTAGTGAGAAAGATGTGCTTACATAGCACTTAGCTCACTTCAAAGCTCACTTAACCTGCCTCTGTAATGGTTAAAATATGTAAAAAATTAACTTTGCTTTTCTTCATGCTTCTATGTAGTGTATATACTAAAACCCTTAGAGAGTTTAACAGACACTGTTATTCACCTGCTTAGGCATGTGCATGGATTACATGGTTATAATTTAAAAGTATAAACATTAATAAACAAATAAATAAAGAATCCATAAAAAACTTGTTTCGGTGTGCTTTTTTTGCTTATATTTCCACACAGTAAATACTTAAGCAATTATTCGCCTCAGGGTTGGTGGATATCACTAAAATAAATAGCTCAGCATCTCGGGGGCTGTTCAGTGGCAACAGTTAATTATACAGATATGTTAATGTGCACATTATATAAGAGTGTACATGCTGGAATGTAAAAAAGAAAACAGAAGCAGAATGAGAAATTGTTTCTGTGTAAATAAATTAATGTTTTATATTTAATATTTATAGTCACCTAATTGCAACTGACACCACTGCAGGGTCACACAATACACAGAGAGTGGAGAAACTATAACACAATATGGTATATATCAAACTCAAATCCGTACTGTGACTCAGCTCTGACATGAGAGAGAGAGAGAAAGAGAGAAAGAGAGAGAGAGAAAGAGAGAAAGAGAGAGAGAGAGAGAGAGAGAGAGATTCCCTTTATGATGGATTGATTTTTTAGATGAGTGCTGCTACTCCAGCAGGCAGTAAAACAGCCCAGTGTCTCTAGTTGCTGGATAACTACCTCTCTCTCTCTCTCTCTTTCTCTCTCTCTCTCTTTCTCTCGCTGGTGTCAGAGGGCCATGGCTTGGCTGCATTTACTCTCATATCTGCACTCTTGCAAACTAGCGAACTATGAGCACTTGGGCATAATGAGCATTAATAATGCATTCGGCTCCTTACTGGCTGCAACTCAACACACTGCTGTCAGAGTGTATCTCAGAGTGTGCGCGCGCGTGCACACACACACACACACACACACACACACACACACACACACACCCGAGTTCAAGGAACGGAAGGAAAAGATGAACAAAAGGACAGAAGGAATTGGGAAAATAAGGAATGGAAGGAAAGAAAGAAGGACAAAATAAGGAAAATGAGGAAGGGAAGGACGAAAAGAAGGACAGGACTGACAGAAAGAAGGAAACAAAGGAAGGAAGAAAATAAGGAAGAAAGCGAAAGGTGTGATTAATATTAAATAAAGGAAAGAAGGAAGGAAGACAGCGGGAAACAACAAAAGAAAGAAAGGGAGATGAAAATAAAACGTCAAAAAAGTTGCCTTGTACAGAAACATATGATGCTCAAAAATGCAAAAGAAAGAGTGGAGGAAAAACTCCAGCGTTATTTGTCTATTTCCAGCTTGTTAGTCTCAGGAGCTGAAACCCACCCCACGCTTTTCATGTCCTGTGGTGCTATAATTAGTGAACACATTCAGACTAGTAACAGGAATTCCTCAATTTCTCAAACTACAACACACACACACACACACACACACACACACAGCCAATTCCTTCTTGCCCCGCAGCAGCCAGTTTGCTCCTACACCAGGAAGCTTAAGAATCGATCAAATTCTGCAGCAAAGTGGAAAACTACCGAACAAGAGCAGTGGCATTTACAGCTCACATGAAAAGGGCACAACATTCTTCAAGATGTTTTTAGGAACAGAATCCACTGCTGACGTTCAGGAGTCGACATCAGTCATGTTGGAGTGGAGTAAATGTGTGTGATAAACTTGAGACAAACCTGAAAGAGTGTGTAGAAATAGGGCCTGTATAAAATAAATGATGGTGATGATTATTAGTATTATAAAAGATAGTATTATTTATTAGAATATACAGGATCTGTAAGACTAGTCTAGTAACTGAATAAACAGCAGGGATCATTCTCATCCTTTCAGTAAATCTTTCCGTAACAAGTCTGACCCACAAGCAGAATTCGAATTCTGTCCAGCTCTGCGTCATCTCCTCCACATAGCCGAGTCCAAGGTGAGAGTAGGGGAAGTGGAAGAAACGATGTGGCACGCTTAACATTTCCACAAGATTTTCATGCACGTCTACATCCCACTGTGCCAGAGTCATCAAACTCCCAGCAAGAAGAGTAGTCATGAGTCTGGAGTGAGAACTACAGAAAATTAGTTAATGAGAACAAGGAAAACATTAAGGATCTGATGTTAAAAACTAATCAGCTTCTTGTAAAATGGAAAAAAAGCGATGGTCAGCTTTATATATATATTAATTTAACTCAAAATTGATATTATATCCAGGGAAGTGTACTACCTAAATAAAAACTTCAGTAAGCTGCCCAGTCGCATAATTTATTTGGCTGGAAAAAAATGGGTACCCAACAAAGTAAAACTATGGCAATTTACAGCCATCTAGCAGTAATACATCCCAAACACTGACTTAAGGATGTACTGGACTCACAACCACACAAAAACCACCATGTTAAATTGATAACATTTTGATGACATGAATACATGCCAAACAAGGAAAAAGTCAGCAGGTGGCATGGTGACATAGTGGTTAGCATGTCCACCTCAGAGCAAGAAGCTCCTGGGTTCGAGTGTTTCTGTGCAGGGTTTGTATGTTCTCCTCGTGCTGGCATGGGCTTCTTCCAGTTTCGTCCCACAGTCCAAAGCCATGCACATTAGACTCACTGGCTTTTCCAAATTGCCCCTAGATGTGAGTGTGCATGGTTGTGTGTGTTGGCCCTGTGATGGACCCTGCCAATATACAGTGGTTTGCAAAAGTGGGCTTAAAAGTGTTTAGCTCTGCTTGAAGTGCCGAGCTTACTTGACCTTCCTCTCTCATGATTAAAATGTGTAAAAATATAACAATCTTGTTTTAGTTTGCTTTTTGTTATGTTTCTGTGTATTATATGCCTAATCTCGAAAAGATAGATAAACATTGTCACACAGTTCTGTGCCTGCTCGCGTGTGCACTTGGGGCTCACCTGTGTCCCTCATAATTAAAAAAAAATGTAGAAAATAAACTATAAAATCTTGTTTTAGTGTGCTTTTATGTTTTTTGTTAGCGTGTAGTATATACTAAAACAGTGCCTCAGGACTTTCGGTCCCAGTTACTATTCAGCAACATTTACTTTGCCTTATGCAAATAATTGTTAATCATCCCGAAATAGCAAACCAAATCATGCCCCATTCACATGTTATATATTCTAAACTGATTTAGCAGCAATTTATTTATATTTTTGTTGAATAAATAACTGAAACGGCTATTTTTCTTACATTTTTTTCTCCAAAGAATCACCTTTATATGTAGGCACTGTATTAAAGAGGATAAAATGTATGTGTACCAATTTGTAATAAAAACGTTTTTTTCCCCTCACAGGACTGTATAATATAGTAAAAGTGTCATCATATATTCTGACCGGTCCTACAATTTGCAATGCATAACACCAGTCTGCATAAAAAGCAGTTTACACACATAGACTTAATACGCACTATACCTTACATTACTTCAGATATGGCAGGTGTGTTTGATTTAAACCGATGAACCAGATGGCCCGAGATCTCAGACTTGCAATCACCAGCTAGTGGGTTCGAGTGTGAGGCAGCGAGCCAGCTGAATGCGTTAATCTCCCATCAACTGAATTTATGACTCCGCACCCCCATCATCTCTCTGTAGTGCTGAGAACTAATGGGCAAAATATTGTGCTCCTTACTTGGCACTGAGATTTACAGAACATGCGGGAGATGGGAGAGATGAGGGACAGAGACAGATGTTGAGACAGAAACGATATTTACCTGCTTTTATGCTAATTCTGAATTTTTAAAAAAGTGCCAGGTGTGAAACAGCAGTGATTTGTAGAAGTAATGAAATATCATCTAATGCTTGGTTGTGAAGGAAAAGTGTATGGAGCAAGAGAGCACGGAAACAGAGTGTTTCAATAAATGACGACTCTATGCTCCGGTCCCTCCCATGACACAACTAGCCAAAAATATATCCAAATAGTACAGCAACTATAAAAATAATAATAAATCAAAGCAATGCTGTAATTACATAACCAGCAGTATCTATTTTGTCAATACTATATACAGAACACTGACATACATACACTGCCCTTTTTCGAGATGTCACCTCCATGTACAACTTATTTAATACATTATTCATGAATAACAACAGTACTTAAAGAGTGCAAACCACTACCAAACCCAGCAATCCCCATATGAACCAAAATGTCAAAAATCCCCCTATCTTACAATGCCAAAGAATCATTTAAAAAAATTCCTGGAGGCGGAATTTGATCCGGATCATCTCCAAAATCTAATGGAGTCTTCCTTGTCCAAAGCCCCACCACTAGTGGAAATTTAATGAAAAATAAAATTCATGAAACCTTTTTGGTGTAATCCTGTTAACAAATATACAAACTTAACAAACTTAAACAAAACAACCAGTGCACAGCAACTAACCAGCTATGCATGCACAACAAGCAATTCAAGTTTGTGAAATAGCTGTTAAATATGTTCCATTTCTGCTGACAGATCCCCCTGAATCCTACATAGCGCCCTTTCAGCTCATTTTTCTTATACTGACATTATACTGGCTCGAGCGCTATTAAATTCAGTACCAATGGCTAACATTCTGATGTACCCACACTGCATCACTCAGAAATGTATGTATATTTTGCTATGGTCTTTCTTTTTTTTTTAATACTTCCCATCTTGACACTTATATCTCATCAAATTAGTCTTTCGTTTTATTTGTTTATTTTAAAATTGTGTCTTGTTTTGGTGTACCATCGCGTTAGCTAAGAAAAAAAAAAATGCTATCTGATTCTTTAGTCTGCATTTTCTATTCCCTACTTATTTCAAGCTTGAAGGCAAGCACTTATGTTTAAAGGTTGTGATTTAGGTGCTATTGACAAACTCCATCTAAGATGTTTCTACTTAAGAAAAAGCTGGCAGCATGAGAATTTAATAATCTGAATGAGCTTCTGGGAATCAACCAAAGCAGCTGTGAAAGTCAAATTCCACCTCAAATAACGACGTAACTTTAGAATATAAGCTGCTCACTCTAACTACAGCTCATTATGTTTAATAGTTCAAAAAGTCATACTTCAGTGCAGATTTTTAAACCACCTGCATGAAGTACAATTTTCACAGATTTTGTAGTTGCTATGAGCAACACCACCTGGAAATGTTTTCACAAAAAAATTGGAAAATAATTTTCACAAAGTAAGCTTTAGCCATCCTCACTGATTAATCACAAAGAGGTCTGGGTGTTACGTAAAACTTATATTTGTGCAACCAAGAATGTTCAGGACAGTGAGCTCAACCTCAGCAGTTCCTGCAGAATGTACCTTTTCTGAAACAGGACATGGAAATACAATGCCGGGCCAAAAAAGTGTCATGCACTCTATTATTTTGTTGACTCTAATATTTTGTCTTTAGCCTTGAATACAATATGTAATCGACATGGCACTGTTGTTTTAGCTAGTCAAGGTTTAGCAACATTATGTGGCAATAAAATGAAATCAGCTGATGACCTGAATGTACCGAATGCTGCAGAAGACTTCTGGAGTGGTTTAATTTTCCTGACAAAATGTTGGAGAAAGATGAACATTAATCTTCATGGAAATAAATGTTGTGATGTTGCTTAAGTTTGTTGAAACAATGCCATTGTGATCATGTGCTGTTATCAAAGCTAAAAATAATAGAGTGTGCTTCTTCTCCTCCTTTTTTGGCTGGGCAGTGTATTACAGGAAATGCGAAATCCAAAAACATGGCAGCAGTAAACATGCCCAACATTTGGATAAAGAGAACAAAAGTTAGAGAGAACAGAATCAGGTTTTTCCTCGCAATATTAAGGCCTCAGTGTTTGAGTTCATAACCGCTCTGCTCTCTCAGCAGCAGGAAGCGTGTCAGCCATGTCCCTGCTGAAGCTACTATTTTTAATCCCTGTGCTCACAACGCTTGAGACGTTCGCGAAGCCATGGGGCAAAACACAGCATAAGGTCAAAAGTGTGGGAGGAAAAAAAAAAGATGAATTGCTGTTGAAGCACGTTCCAATTTAGTGGGCTAAACGAGGCTACAGTGTACGCATTTCAGCATACTGCTCATCACAAGCCACAGAGAACAGAAGTCGAGTGTATGTTAAGGCTTAAATGACTTCCCTGGTCATTTACTCTCAATTTTCCATATGATATCTGCATATATCCTTTCAAGCTACTTTCTGCATGTATATTCTGCATATATCCTTTCAAGCTGGCTCATTTGTAATCTGGTAGCCGTCTTTTGCATTTGAACTGCATTTTGTTTTCTTGGTGTGAGATTGCATGTTGTGCTCATTTGTTTTTCATTTCACAACATGAAAAAATATGCAAATGAGATGAAGCTCAGAAGATAAAACTAAATAAATAAATAAAATTAAAAACCACTTGTATTTTTCCTTGAACTGTTTTTCATCATTTCAGATTAATTCTGAGGCTACAATTAATGATCCTGAATGACCCAGATGTCTTTCACCAGCTACAGGATAACTATTAGCAAGAAGGTTTGATTAAAGAATGTAATTAGTAAAATACCTGGTGTAATGCTAATACCCTTTTTAAAAATAGCAAGTGGATGACGGTAGAGGAGAATGACGTTAAAGTTCCAAGTGGATCAAATAAGGATCAGCCAAAATTTATTCTTGCACATACTGATTCAGAGCACACATCTTTACCAGAAGATACTCTTCACAACAGCCTATTTCTACTTCCACCAGGTCGACTCATGAAATATACTGCAGTGTTGTTGTTTTTTTTGTTGTTTTGGCATTTTTGGATTCATGAATATTTGATTTCTAAACTGTGTGTAAGAAAACAAGTGGAAACAAATAAAAAGATTTGATTTTACAAACATCTGATGAAAAACAGAATTGATTTCCTATTTTAGCTGGTGCCAAGAAATACTACTCTACAAAGAACCAAAAAGGCAATCTGGTCAGCAAAAGAAAACAACAACAACATCATACACAAACCCTTTCACCAAGCACCTGTTGAATTATCCAATCCGATTGGTCAGCAGGTGGTGATTTCCCTTTGCAAAGGGCAACAGATGCAGTGCTACCTTGAAACCTGTGTAAAATAACAAGTTTTAAATAACAGATGTTCTTCATTTAATTCTGCTTTCCAAATAGCACAGGCTTATCTGAGAATACAAATGCAGCATAAGAAAAATGTTGCCTACTTACAGAGTGCCTTTTTTAATGGAACTTCCCATTACAAATGCATGCATATGGAGTAACCAATTATTGGTCAGTGGTGGATTTGGAAAATTGGAGTCTCCACTACCAGAAAAGATTTCAAGATATTCAGAGGCTTGACTCTTCTAGTGACCTTCGGTATTATACCAAGCCTAATAAGCTACTACATATTTTAATGACTTGGCTGACTCAAGTACCTCACATCGGCATCGTTCCCCAGCCAGCAGCAGTCTCCTTATATTCACTGCTGCATGGCATGACTGGGACTTGAATCTGAATCCTGAAGCTATAGAGTGCCTTTCTGTGCTCCTAAACAATGCCTTTAGTGGCTAAGTTCTCATGAGACTGCACACTCGGCAGCAAGCACAAAAATAAAACCCTGGTGTGTGAGAATCGGAACAGAAAAATGGGCCCAAAATCTCACCTTGAGGAAAGTAGAGTAAAAGTATCTCATGTCAGAAGCTCTCCTTATGGGAAACATCGGAGTCGCTAGGATTAGAAACGCCGTCAAATGGCAAACTCTAGTGGCGGAGTCAAAGAAAGAGGCCTGGCTGTAATGAAAAACCTGACGAAAAACAATATGAGCCTGTTCAGCAGCTCGGAGACATGATGGGTAAGATAATGGCCTCACCGTGGCTAATCTAAAGGGACAAATCCTGAACAAGGGTGCTATTGTTGCTGGTTTTCTAGAAGAAGCCACGCAATCTTGGCAGCGACCAAAGTGGCCTACCCTCTCTTTACACACAGAATTAATCTATCCTGGCCAAAAGCCAATCCTGCATCCAAAATATAATTTACTCAATTAGTGTTCCCGCGCACTGCAATTAAAGCTTGAAGAACAAGGCCAGGTGTATGTTTAACTTAGCCTACCTTATAGCAGATTGCACACACTGAGTGGATTAAGACAAGCCAGACTTTCACTTTCAGTCCAGATTCAGATTCAGATTCAGGACAGGCTAGAGAGCACCTTATCGAAAAGGTCAATACTTCAGCTCTATGTTAACATTCACTCACTGCTGACCTTTTAGGAGCAATGATTATGACCCTCAGAGTTGCCCCAACTCTGAAGAAATCTCATGCATTTCTTTCCTTCTACCAGCTAAAAGTAAAGCAAAAGACAATTTCAAATGAATTGGATTATGCAGAAACATAGCAATGCAATCATAAGATAGATGATGTACAGTGAGGTCGCTGTACACTGGATAAAAAGTGTACATACTGTGATTATCGCTTCATTTTGGTTTGTTCACTTGCTTAAGGTCTCAGTTAGAGGCCCCTGTAATAGACCCTTTATTTTAAGCATGTGACCCATTGGCGGCTGTGAACCGAAAGAAGATTTACACTTTGATTGCATTTGACTCTTTTTTTTTGCATTTAATTACACTGCCTAGTTTATTCCCCTGGTCTTAATTCCCAAATAAAGCTGTTGTAAAATCTGAGCAAAGACTAGAAAGCTTCATCTTTCCAGTTCCCATGGAGTCCATGATAGAACTAAGCTTATATCATTAGAAATGTAAGCTAGTACAGTCCAATCTTCAATTGTAGCTATAGCCAACCCAAAGCAAAAGGCTAAACATTTACCTTAATGTCATCTGAGGTGGACACAACACTAACCTTGGCAGCTGGGACAAGCAGATTATGTGTCAAGGCTGTTATGTGTTTATTCATAGTTGCATGGTGGACAAATCAGACCATCCCTCAAAAAAAAGCTAGGCATCATTTAGCACCATGAGAAGCTCAGAAATCTAGTTGGGTTGTCATAAGTTTGAATCCCAATGATGTAACAATTATTTATAGTCAAGAAAGCAGTGTTCTCTGGGTGACAGTGATGGTACAGTCTCTCTTGCTGGGTCAACTACAGTAAGACTTGGCAATCACAGATCTTTCGAACTCATGCATTTTTAAGTGGGTGGATAGCGCTTTCCTCTGAGTGTGTTACGCTGACCTATGATGTCAAATTAGCAGCAGGTGAAAAAGCTTCATTTGTTGGCTTCTTTTTTTTAATGAAAAGAAATGAATGTTTGTCCACATCCTCCCAGGCTGGTGCAAATAAAGAAATAAAACAAACAACAACTTCCTGACTTTCCTACATAGACCCCAAACATGATTTGCTACATTAACTTTGTTGACAGTATAGAAAATGTTGCTGTACACATTTTTGAATTAGCTACTTTTTTGCCTGATAAAAAATAAATAAATATTGACTTCACATCACTTCAGAACTTGCCTGGTGGCTAGCTAATGATGAGTCCACCCCAGGCATCCTTTTGAAGGCTAAGCCATGGAGTTGTTATGTCAGATTATCGCTGCTGCACACAGCAACATCCCATTTTTCTTGCGAGCAGTGAGGAAATATTGCCAGAAATGCTTACTTCAATTTGACACATTTTTAATCCAATCCAGACATATTTTACAGCATGTTATGTTGACTGACACAACAGATATTGCACAATTAGCACATGACAGCATGTCTAAAAGCCGTCATTGCGCCTTTATATTACTTGGCAACACAAGCTTACAGAGAGTTGGCACGATCAATATGAGGAGTGACATTTACATTTACTCACTAGGCGAAAAAAGTTAGGACACAATTGAGTGGTTAAGGGTGAAAGGTTTGCTTAAGGAGCCAGCCAGTGGCAGCCAGGAAGAGAAAATTCCACATGTATCTCAAACGCTGTACAGTGATTGGATTTTCAAACCCTTCAAATATGAAGACATGTAAGAAGATTGTCTATGAAGCCCACAGCTTATAGGGCTCAATGATTTAGTTTGAACAGGACTGTACTAGTCTGCACTGGCAGGGTGCTGTCTGCATATAAAAAACACAAACCTAATCATCAGCAAGTATAAAAAAAACACGTCATCTTGTAATGTCTTATAAAACACACAACTGAACACCCATGCAGGTTTTTAAATCACACCCACTGCTTATTCTTACCTTGAAATGAAAATGTAAATTGTGCAAATGGTTTCATTTAAGGAAGCAACATACATAACACCTATGAGGATAAAACTATGGTCATGTTCACATTCTCTGTGCTGAGGCGAGGGTTGAACAAAACGATTACACCCACCAACATTTTACTAGATTGTCTTACATAAAATGTTTGCGTCAACAGTAGTCATGAGATTTCCTATGAAACATATAATGTATTTTAAGTTACATTAGCAATGATTATACTAAGAGAATTATACTAAGGCGTGCCAGGACTATCTCAAGGCTACCCCAGGTTTGTAGCCTGGGGCTTTAAGCCTCGAGCTGAAAACCGGAAAAGCTTAGTATCGGTGTCATTCTCAAGCTCTCTCTTTTTTGGACATATAGTATAAAGCTGGACACCACACGGTTACCACTGTTTATCACCTATTTAGTAAATACTTAGTGGATAATTATTTACATCTTTTTAAGTAACAGACCAAGTGTTAATCTACTTCATGGAATAATTTTGGACTCCATCAGTAGTCAATGACAATATGGTGAGCACAACTTATACCATAGTGGTCCTGTTCCAACCATGAGGAAAATCACAACGTTGTGTTCATTCATTGTTTATGTCCATTAAGGAGGTTATATTTTACCTTAGGCTGGTGTGTTTGTTAGCAGGTTTATGAAAAAAAAGTTAGGTGCATATTTTTATAAAATATTTACCAGAGGTGGGGCTTTGGAGAAGTAACACTCCATTAGATTTGGGAGATGACCCAGATCAAGTTCTGAAACCAGAATTTTTTTTTTCAAAGGATTCTTTAATACTGAGAGATATAATGATTTTTGACATTTTGTTTCATATAATAGATTAATGGGCTTGGTGGAGGTTTGTGCCTTTAACTTGATAGTACTGATATTGACATCACATTTACATGTAAATATAATTTGCATTTCCAACTTGCCTGATTAATTTTGACTTGACCTCCTAAATTCTAACTTTTGTTTCTTATTCTACTCTTAAGAATTTTGTAAGTGACTGCCAAGTTTCTTTTCAGTGAATCTTGGCCAATAAACCTGACTTTGATCCAGCATCAGTTCAATTCATGACAGCAAGTTCTCACAATGATACACTGAAACAGCTACAGAGAAAGAGAAGTTTAAAGGGAAAGAATTCTTTAAGGCAAGGCAAGGCGAGTAATCAACAGCAGTTGGCCGAGGGATAAAGATTGTATCATCTAGTCTAATACATAAACATTGAGTTGATCAGTTATCTCCACTGTTCAATTTTAATATTACACCCACTTCAGGGACAGAGACCTGAACATGCTTGCGAAGGAGAGTCTTAAAAAAAACCCCAGAAGGTCAAAATCAAAACACAACCCCTATGTTCCCACATGGCTCTCTCAGAATGGATATAAGCTGACCTTTCACTCTGAATAATAATACTGATTTAAAATTCAACAATGCAAACAAACCCAGACACATTTATAAAAGACTCTCTTCTTTCATGCATTTGAGAGCCTGTGAACCAACAGGCTGACAGACAAACCTCTATAAAAACCAAACCCTCTTTGTCCTCTTTCCAAAACTGACTGTTCTCATATTCACCGAAAGGAAAAGGTTCTCAGTCATGTCACAGAAGGTACAAGTTTAGAGTAGGTAAGAAGGTAAGAGTTTACTGGCCAAGTCATGATATTATTTTTCTGGCCTTTAGAAACAGAGCTGATCACTCTTCACCCTAAATACATAGATCTCTGTAACAAAGAGACTGTAAACACTCCAAAAAAAAAAAAAAAAAAAAAAAAAAAAAAAAGGCCAGTAAAAATTTGATTTGTATTAGGTTCATGACTTGATTTCCCCCCAAAAAATTTTCCAAGGAAAAAAATGGAATTATGAAAATCTTACTATCCAAAAACGCAACATCTAATTTTCCTATGTTCTATCAGCTGAAATATTCTTTGTCATAAATTACAAACAAAATATTTTCAAAATCAAAAATTAAAAAAAAAATAAATAAAAACTATACTAATTATTTACAAACACTTGAAAAAGTTGAAGAACGTAGTAGGTTGGAAAATATTCTATATAATATAGCCTGTTAATGGCCCAGTCAAATAGACCTTTGCTTATTAACCACTCATGAACATTTGTAAAGGTTGTAGTCAGGCCCAAACATAAAACATACTGCCATTTGCTTCTCATTTTGTAACTTTTGGCAGTGTATAAAAAGATATTTTGACTTACAGAAACATATCAAAAGTAAACAGACACCCCTCATTACAGTTTTATTTGTGAAACTCATTTGAATAAACAGGTTACCCTGGGTTTATACTGGGGCACGATTTCTGCAATCTCCAGGATTCAAAAAAGTGTGGAGCGCCACAATTTAGGACCACACTTGGAGCACGACTGGGGTATAAAGAGAAGGCAGGGAGCATCCAAGAGATAAAACCTGAAGGAATCATGTAGGTCATGCATCAAGGTCTGTGAAGCTCTACTATGCTCTACTTGACATCAAATCGTAGTAATCGTGGAAAAATTTCAGTCAGATCAGTGCGATCATCACGATTCCACCAAGTTACCTCAAGATCATTACCAATCCAACAAGTTCCCTCAAGATCATCATGATTCGATCTCACAACCCCCAACGCTGCTCACGATTCTGTCAAATCGCAGAGATCGCAGACATCATGCCCCAGTGTAAACCCAGGGTTAGTAAATATATACAGAGACATTACCACAAAAAAATGGCTTGGAAGGAAGTAGCAGAGACTTTTTTGAGTCTAGATGGCATACATATCTAGTACAATAAGCTCAAAGCACAGCATGTAACTTGTAAATCAAATACATTTTTATTGGGTTTAGAAAACTATAAAATTTTTAACTGCTACCAAAAAAGCTCTGAGTGAATATTTTGGTGAATTTTCCATATCTCAGAGATGGTTTCCTACAAACTGTATGACACACTGCTATTTACAAAAATGGACAGACAAAAGGTCACAGACTGAGAAACTGTCAGATCTCGATCTTAAAGGTGACTCACTTTGTTCTCTAGCGCTTTGATTGACGTCACTGCACTCAAGCAAAAGATTCAGGTAGGAAACACTACCCAAAGTTATAAAATGCAACTGTACAAATTCTATTCTTTTTTCAACTGACTTAAAAATGTGAGAGAAAGTCACAGACTTCTCTTTTGCTTTTGTTTATTCGACAAATCAAAATTCTTATTATAGCATTAACCATGAATACATATTGTGGGCTGCTACTTAGAAAAGATACTAGGAAATGTATAAATAAGAGATTTTTCTTTGAGATTCTGAGCTGCACCACTAGTGTAGGAGTTAAGCAATTTAAAATAGTGTGCGGATTGGGACGCATTTTTCTGTCTAAGCCCGACCCAGTCATCAAGTGAAACAAGTCCATTGACTACCTACATAATAAGCTGCTAAAATTTAAAATGTTCAATGCCTTATGGCGCTGACGTGACCGAGCCCGACCCGAACCTGAGCATCATTTTTTAAATATCTGTCCGAAGTTCTGAACCCGGCCTGACCTGTCGAGTACCATTGGGCTTGGGTCGGGTATCCACTTACTAGTGTGCACGGTTTGATTATATCCACCTACTGTGCGAAGCTGGACATGATGCTTTTCAACTCACCTCTGAAGAACTGGATAAAGAAATACAAGCTCACATTTCCTACTAGACTAGTACTACTAGTACTGCTTACTTGGTTATGTTGTGATCCAGAGGTGGGGCTTTGGACAAGAAAGACTTCATTAGATCCAGGAAATTTTCCAGGATTCTTTAACAAATGCCCCAAAAGATTTAAAGATAAACTGTAAATGTAGCCTATTCAATAAAATAATTTGATTTTTTTTAATCAACTTCGCTCATTTTATGGCAGTAGATTTCAATAATGCGAATCGCACATTTCCATGATGCACATAGTTGTATGGCTGCATCAACTGAAAAATTGATAGTTCATTATTAAAAATTAGGCAACTTCTAATTTAATACTATTCAAAGTAAAATGGCAGGGGGCTACAGCAATCCTAATACTGTTAGTGGTGAGCACACTACAGTGTGGTGAGCAAAAATGTTTTCAGGTTCAACACTTTTAATGCAGTTTTAAAGAAAGAAAAACCTTCACCTGCTCCATATAGATTACAAGAAGCAGAAAGGAGCTACATTAATGTCCTTTTTTTCTGTTTTCATGCTGGTAGTTTCAACCAAAAAGAAAAAAGAAAAAGAAAACAAATGCCCAAAGCAGAGATGGTTTTCACAGCAGCAGTGGTATTAAAAAAATCAAAAAAGCAGCCAAATGTTCCCTATATACAGTGGAGGCCATAGCATCAAATTATATTATATTCAAGGGCCTTGATCATTTACTTGATGTAGTAGTACAATATGTGCAGCAATTTCATAATTCTCTGAAGCTAGCAAAGACCAAAACAGCAGCCATGAACTCCATGAACTCTAGTTCTTGAAAGAGCAGCTGCCAAAAAAAATAAAAAATAAAAATAAAAAAAAGACCACATGATGTTTCATCTCAAATACTTGGTTATATGTATTGGTGATATGAAGTATCCTTTCAGGTAAAACTGTGTCCCAATTTTAGCCTAGTCCTCCACTAACATAAAACGTGTTAATTAACAGTTATACACCGAAGGCGAGGTGGATGGGTGGATGTCACCGAATAGTGTCCAAGACAGAACACTGAGGGAGCTATTTTAATTCAGCAACATCCGCTGAGCCTGAGGTGAATAACTGTTTTACTATATACTACTTGGAAATATAAAAAGCAAACAAAATCAAGATTTTTATAGTTTTAACATATTTTACTAATTACAGAGGCAGGTCAGGTGAGCTCCATCACTGCACATGCAGAGTAAAGTCTTTTTAAACTAATTTAAAGTTGTAGTATATAGTATATCAGGGGAGGAAATTAACACTGGTCCGTCAACAACCTGTAGGATGAGTGAAATTAGCTATCAAGTCATCCTGCTGGCGACCTGACAAATCCAATAGGCAAACAAGATATAGTGTTCCTGACCAGAAAATATGAAGGAGGACTAGTAGTTTCATAATTTCACTAGTCCTGTTGGCCAGTAGCCTAGTTTTGTTAAATTCCACCCCTGCTATACAGATATATAGTGATGAGTGATGTGCTCATTATTGAGAGATTGTGGATTCAAATCCCTGTTAGACCCCCACTATGCTAAGACCTGGGCAAGGTCTTAACCACAAGTGTGCCCCTGTCCACCCAGTAAAAATACTGTGAGGGTAACCTGCGATGGGCCAGCGTCCCATGAACTCCTATTTGCTAGTAAGCTCTGGCCACTACCCTCGGGTATAAAAAGCCCAAAAGGCTTACACATGAATACAAGTAAACCGCGCTCCATTAAAGGCATGTTGCTAAACTCAAAGTTTTAGTATATACTATGCACTAATGCAAGAAAAGCAAACTAAAATTATATTTTAATAGTTTATTTTTTACCATGACAGAGGCAGGTCAGATGACCTCTGCACACTCTGAGCAGAAGTAAATGCAGTGTTAGCCAACTCATTAGGAGTTTAGTACATACTATAGGAAAATGTAAGTAAATACTAGCTAATGAAAACAAGATTTTAATGCTTTATTTTTCCATTTTTAACGGGTGACGACGACTCTGCCTGTTCCAGCTGACCGCGACAAATCATGAGTGTCAGTTGTTTTGATTCAAGCACTCGGAATAATATCTATTAACCCACAGATAGTAATCAGATTGCAGCTTTCCCGTGTTGTATATACTAAATAAGTATTCAGCCCAATGGAACGTTTCCACATTTGTTTGTCTTAGAAGCTGTACCTAAAGTAGATTTATAATTATCAGAATCTATACAAAAGCTTTGATACTAGCTGTTTTTTTACATTGACACAATTTTACCACTTCCTTTTTTTGACTGGAACCAGTCTAGCCATTCTCCTCTGATTTCTGATATGGAAGCATATCAACCAAGAAATGATTATGAAGCAAATCACAAAATTTGAACAGCTCTCAGAGCACCATTAAATCAATTAATGAAAATGGGGCAAACAGGCTCTGAAATGGCACAACAGAAAGCCTTCACCCCCATCATCCAGTGTGGTTGATTGGTCAAGCTTTCAGCGCTGGAGGGATAGCATACAATTGCGTCTCAGTCACTCACAGCGACACCAGCCACGGTGTCCCAGGTTTCCTGTTCTCCCGTGCTTGCATGGGCTTCCTCTGGGTATTCCAGTTTTCTCCCACAGTCCAAAGACATGCACGTTAGGCTAACAGGCTGTTCTAGCTTGCCCTTAGGTGTGGATGTGAGTGTGAATGGTTCTATGTGTCTTGCCCTGTGACGGTCTGGTACGCTGATCAGGGTGTACCCTGCCTTCTCTCACTGTCAGCCGAGATAGGCTCCACCCTCACTGCGACCCTGACAGGAGTAAGCGGTTCGGCAAATGAGTGAGATGAGTGATGAGAACTGTGTCTTTGCTTTTATAATGCAAAAATAAATTGCAAAAAACAGAAAAATTACATATAACTACAAATTATGTTGGCTGCATATGGAGTGAAGAGAAAGAGATCATCAATCCTGTGAGAGCTCTTCCCAGAGCCTGAAGTCAGCTGCTGCTCACTAGGGAAACACATCACTGCGATGCGAATGATAGTTCCTTTTTTTTCTGAGCATGTCACTTTCTGGGGGAAAATCGGGTTTGTCGTTCCGCCCGACATCCTGACATTTCATCTGCACTCTTTGAGCTTTAGGGGCTGGGAGGGAAAGAGAGTAAGAGACACAGAGAGTGTGTAATGTCTCAGCCTGCAGTGACCATTCACGCGAAGTAAAGTCTATTCATAATGCACAAAAATTCCTTTTATAACCTCTGTCATGCTTTTCAGTCTTTCAGTTCATTTGGAATGTGCAGCAATACGATATTTCCCCATATTAGAATTCAGTCAGGTGTGTTAGAGGGATGATCCTCCATACAAAGAAAGTATGAAAAAGGAGACTCGACTTGGTAATTCCCTCCGGACTCAACAATCTTTAACAAGAAAGCAATTTGAGTCTTTCCAGAGATGTAGTTAAATTATTAATTGTTGTTAGTTGACCTGTGTAACACTGCCTTAATTATTCGTTATCCTGTGTGGTAAGTTCCTGAATCCAAGTCAGAAACTTGCAATGCGTTGCCGAGTCCCACACTTACACGGAAAATCATCCCCGGCGACAGGTTACTTGGACATCAATCTTTTGGGCAGCAGAGTTGCAAGGAAAATCATTGATTCAAGTCGACTGTATAATGCTGACTTTAGGCAAGATGTGTAAAAGTTTGGCAAATTTTATCCTGGTGTTTCTTTTTTTTCCTCCAAGTAGAGTACAGTGTATTGGATATTGGAGATTTTCCTCATGCTTATGTTACATTTTCTCACACAGTGCTTTTTAGAATGTGCTTTTTAGAAGTTGAAAAACATTGTACTTGTCATTGTATGTATACTGAACCTGATCCACCGTCGAGTCAAAACGAGTCATTTAATGTTTTGTTCATAGTGAGACTTTCTCCTCACTAATTCGTTGGAAAAAATGATTCCGATCCCGTCCTGTTCAAGCTCATTCAATCTTCCCAGTCTACTCGGAGCACACAACAGCCATCTGTATTGGGCTGGGTGTGGAAAAATAATGGTTTTCTAAAAACAGAGCAAGCATGAAGAAATAACTATTTTTACATCCTCAAACTGTGTGTTATGTGCCTCTAAACAGCTACATGCTGCACATTTGGCTAAATCACTCAAAAGATTGAATCAGTGAATCAATACAAACATCATTTACCTGATCGGTTCATTTAATGATATAAATAAGCAAAATGCCTCCCACAGAGGAACACCGCCACCAATATCTCCTTCAATTTCTTATTCATCTGTGCATGTGTGTATGAACAGGGTACATAAAATATGTACATGACATGTTCTGTAATTTGTACTACAACAAAATATTTACTACCAAGCTATAAGGCTAAAAAACGTTATGTAAGTACGTAATAAGTATGCATTTATGGACAGTTAGCTATCTGGATCAAAGTAATTGCAACCAACTGAATGTCCCTCCCTTACTCCTCCCTCTTTCCAAGCATATATACATTGGAGGAGGAGACATCGCCGTTATTGATACAAAAATACAATAATCTGGATATAAATTTAAAGCGTTTGAAATTCTAAATACCAACATAACATACATTGCTTTAAAAAATGTCCGCACAGTTGATCCTGTTAATTATTATTATTTACAGACCCCCAGTTAGCCTGGATGGAGTCTTCTTAACTATAAAAAAAAGCTCTTAGTGGTGTTAAAGCAACATATTTCTCAAATCTAACAGAAGAAAACAAAAATAATCCAAGATACTCGTTTAATTTTAATTTTGTAAAAATATTAACTAGGAAAAAGACCATTAAATAAAATGTGCACACCGTGCACGTATAGCAGAGACACCTTTTTAATGTTAAAATGTAAACAAACAAACAAAAAAAAAGACACACAGTTACACAGTTGTGTATTTCAGCAAAGCCAGATGAGAGACAACATTTTCATAAAGCTGATAAATGTGTAAAGGACTTTAGGCACGGGATGTTTTCTAACTTCCTCTCAATAAATTCTGTTAGGCCAGAAGTTCTTGTGTTTGAACCACTGTGCAGAGGTAAAGAACCATGGTGTGACTATTGACCTTAGTGTTTCATTTGAAGCTCGTGTAGATAGTATTCCTCACACAGCCTTTTTTCATATTAGGAATATTGTTAAAATAAGAAAGATGATGTCAGTGCCTGATATGTAGAATGTGTTACCTCGAGATTAGATTATTGTAATGCGTTACTCTCTGGATGTTTTAATAGGTGCATAAACAAACTCCAGTTAGTTCAGAATGAAGCAGCAAGAGTCCTTACTAGAATCAGAAGATATGAGCACGTCACCCCTATCTTATCTACACCGCACTGGCTCCCAATTAAATTTCACATCAAATGTAATATACAACTGTTAAGCTTAAAAGCATTAAATGTTCTTCTGCCTCATTATCTTAGCAAACATCCTGTCATTTATGATCCACCACACCAACTTGGATCAAAAGTTGCAGGCTACTTCTTGATACCTTAAATAATGAAGTCTACTGCAGGGGCAGAGCTTTCTCCTACAAAGCCAAACAGCTATGAAACAACCTTCCAGTCAATGCTTAGGACTTACAGGATTTTTTTGTTATGCTGTCATAGCCAGTCATGCCAGAAGGAGAAGCCCCTTGATCCTGCTGATGTTGTTTTATCTGGAGCTAAATATACACACGCCTGAAGGACTTTAAACTGCACTCAAGGGTGCTAAAGACTTTCTACGCCAGCACCATTGAGAGCATGCTGACGGGAAATATCACAGCCTGGTTTGGAAACAGCACCAAACAGGACTCCAGAGCTCTCCAGAGGGTGGTGCGATCAGCAGAGTGTGCCATCCGTATCGAGCTTCCCGACCTGGACACTATATACAGCAAGCGGTGCTGGACCAAGGCCAGGGAGATAATGAAGGACCTCAGCCATCCCAACAATGGACTCTTCTCTCTGTTGCAGTCAGGGAAACGTTTTCATTCCTTAAAAGCAAACACTTAGAGAATGAGGAGGAGCTTCTTCCCGCAGGCCGTTCGGGCCCTGAACCAGAACACTGGTACCTGGACTTTGTAGACTCTACCCCACACATAAACGTTACATTCTTATGGTTGCACACAGACACTTGTCACTTTGTACTTGTCACGTTACACTATCAGACACTTGACACTTTGCACACAGACACTTGACACTTTACATACAGTGTTATTGTAAAATTGCCACTGCATTTATATTTGTATTTATATTTCATCATATTGCATTTATATTTCATTTTATATATATTTCTGTATGCCATATTTTATTTTTATTTAATTTTATATATTTTTATATTTATTTTTTTTTATTTTATATTTTTAATTTTATTTTTTATATTTTTTTATATTTTATTTATTTATATTGACTTTAACTATAAAGTCCTTTAAATATTTATAGCTTTTGTTCCTTTCTTCTTGATATTGATAGTTTTTATTCTTCAAATTTTAGGACATTCGTAACAAGCATTTCACTACATATTGTACTGTGCATGATTTTGTATGTGACAAATAAATTTGAATTTGAATTTTTGAATTTTTCTCCCTGTGCTTGCATGGGTTTCCTCCAGGTTTCCACTCACAATCCAAAAACATACCCCTAGGTGTGTAAGTTAGTGTGTATGTGTTGGCCCTGTGATGGACTGGAGAGCTGTTTAGGGTGTACCCCGCCTTTGCCCAGAGTCATCTACAATTGGCTCCATCCTCCCCTCGGCCCTAGTAGGATTACTACATCACAGATTTTTAATGATGAATGCTGAGAGTAATTCAGAAAAAGTCCTGTAAAAACATACAGAAATGTGGATGACTTCTCAAAGGGTTAAATGATTCAGTCAACACCAGATTCACAAGCTGAACATTTCCAAATGTGATGTTTAAATGATTTTTTAAAAAATGTCATTAGCAATTAATTACAACTAATACAACCAAGTTCCTGAATTGAGGACAAGACAACTTAGCCTGTAAATTTGAATCAAATAATATCAGTACATTTTAAGCACAATTGACCATACACAAATAACTAAATAAACTGAACTATAAAAACGTTACACTTCATGGCCAAGTAGTTTATATACAGTTATTATGGAGCTGCATAATTTGATATAAAGCCGAATGTGAGCGGTGATTTAAGGCCGAAAAAATGTGCGATCTCCTCGAAAACCTTCAAATATATACTATCATTGAGGCCTTGCACACCAATGCTGCACTCTGCACTGGCTGTGTGTCGTGTATTGTATTGAACCTGCCCTTAAAATGTAAATAATACTAATCCAATTGCTTTCTTTCTTGATGTCTTTTTATGCTTTTTTCTCTGTATATTTCACATGCACCCTGCATTTGATTGTCCAGTCAATCCAGTTAACTTGGGGTGGTTATTATGAATTAATAATTCATCTCAAAAATATATATTTTTTGTTTCTGTTCATAACAGTTTCCACCTGTTATGGCCTTGGTAAGCACATCGTCGTGTTCTAGCTGTGTCTTGTTCAGGACCTGTTTTGGAGCAGTATGGTGAACATAAGAAATAATATGATGTACAGTTCATGCTGACGCAGACATTGCTAGCTATGGGTCCTATAGTGGAAGAACGATGATTTGTATTAAATAAATTTTGATTGGTGAAAATAGAATTGTTAAATAATGATGATTTTTATAAAATTGTAGTTGAACTGTAAAATGATAATTTATGCATACAAAACCTGAGGGCTGACTTTTATGCATACAAAACCTGAGGGCTGCCCAAAGGTCTGCCCAAGGCCTACCATGTAAGGTCAACATCACCTGATGTAAACAATCTCTGGTCTTCTCTTGAGCCAATAAATAATGGTGGCAAACATTAACATTAGAAGTCAATGGTATAAATGCTCGGCCTTGAGCAGATTTTGGTGTCTTCAAATTCCCATTCGGAGAACACACCTGCTGCTGCGCTGAACTGCTATTATTTCCACTCTGACTGAATAATATGTTCCTAAACTTTTGTGTGAACTGCGAAATAATTTGCTGTTTTGTCTACTTTGATTGAATAAAACTGCTCTTTGATTACTCTTTGATTACTTTGATTACACCATAACTTGGTGTACCCGATGTGATCAAGCGGGGGCCTTTTTGTCCACCTTGGGACCCCGCATTTTTTTGCTACCAAAATAGGGGCTTGGTGTTTTCTCCGACTCTTGGGTGAACGAGGATTTGAGGTGGGAACCTTCTGATCATGAACTAAATTGTAAATTAATTAATGTCAAGCTAAAATGTTTTTCCTATGCCATATCAGTAGAATGCTTGTTTTCCTTGGTATCAGGAGCGCTTTTTATGAGAGAGAGAGAGAGAGAGAGAGAGAGAGAGAGAGAGATGACAAGAGGTGCACCCGAGGAAAAGAAAAAAGCAGAGAAAAGAGAAGTGTGTTAAATTATACTTCAAGACGCTGGTTCAGTTTATGACCTTCTGTGACCTCAGTGCTGTCTGGGGTCACCAGTAGGTTTTTGTTTACTTTCAGAAGAGTAATAAAAGTCAATCAACTTCACAGTAAGAGTAACACTGAGGAGCATTGAGAGATACAGAGTTTATTTATTTTTTCTGAAAGTGAATTGCAACATGGCCCTTGGTTATGTTACGAGAAAAGGATTGTTTC
>JAQMYF010000024.1:31873648-31889181 GCA_030014195.1 Neosilurus mollespiculum | reverse complement strand
CTATTCATCATACTTTCACAGATCACACACACACACACACACACACACACACACACACACACACACACACACCCATGTGCACTGGATCTGTCAGAATGATGGAGTGGCTCACACGGCCCCCAGCAAACAGGACACAGGAAGAAAAAGTCAATAAAGCTTCATTTTGCTCTATTAATAACTCATCTGACTTTCAAAGTTCTCTTCGGTGACCATTTGTAACAGGACACTACAAGCCACGACCACCTATTTATTTAATTTCAGCTCGTTATGGAAGGAGCACTTTATTATACAATGCTAGTATTTTAATTATCAAAAGCAGACAAATGCTAATGTATGCTGCACTAACTGCACTAACATCAGCTATTAAAGGTAAAATCTTTATCTAATGAGCTCCTCTTTCTGTCTCTGCAGACGATTAGGTGTAATTATGTGATTTGAGTTGAGGTGCAAATTGAGTCTGGTTTAAGAGTGGAGGAAATTTGCAGAAGTGCAAGAGTGTGTGTGTGTGTGTGTGTGTGTGTGTGTGTGTGAAAAAAAACCCCAACATTTTAAAAGCATGACTGAATCTGTGTTGCCAACGTAATGGCGGTTCCAGTAGGTTATTAGCATGAGTGAAGGATTATAGAAACCCACAGAGAAACAAATAATCAAGTAAACAGAAGAGGAACCACAGAAACATGTATAACGGAAAGCATAAAATCATCATAGCCAGATAGCACGTTCACACACACACACAAGCACACAAATAATGTCTCATTAGTGAGATTATTTACATGAGAGTGTTTAATGGGGTTGAGTTCAGGGCGAGGTGCCTCATGTTACTCCAATTTTGACACACCATGTCTTCATGGATACACAGGAAATTAAACTGTAATGCAATGAAACACTTTGTAGCGTTTGTTCATGTGATTGTCAGATGTCCACATAATGCTGCACTATAGACACCATATAGTGTGTATATATATATATATATATACACACACACACACACACACTATATGAGATACACTGATGAGTTGGCAACCACGAAACAGGCTTATCGGGATGAAATTGCAGTACTATTATTTTTCCCACATACAAAATATTTAGCCCTACTTCGACGTATCGAGCACTGTTCTACGGAAAATCGACTCAGGATTTTATATATGTGTCCCTGTTTCCCCCTGTCTCATTAACTGTCTTGGTCATAATGTCCTACAAGTGTGTCACACTCTGTGATGTCATACAGCAGAGCTTAAATACAAAAAAAAAAAAAAATGCTTAATATCCCTTAGGAATGAATGAGAAATCATGAAATTCTAGCCATAGTGTATTTCCACCCTGGGACATCCCACCCACAGAGCTTTATGCACTGCTTTTAGTTTTTGGGGTTTGTTTTCAGTAAATGGTCTCTCTTGAATCTAAAGGAAGATAAATAGAGGCAATCTGAATAAATGAGGTGGGTAATAATCTGTACAATAGAAACCTTTCGGTTATTTTCACTATTAGAATCTGTGTGTGTGTATGTGTGTGTGTGTGTGTGTGTGTATACATATATAGGGTTGTATCAGGATGCGCTCCTAGTGCAATAAAAACAATCTGGTTAGAAAACCCAGCTCACAAGATCATTCTGAGCCTTTTTTAATGAGGTTGGACAGGATGTGAGCTTGGCAGCAAACAGGATTTCGAGGAAGATGTGGAACATGTAGGAATTGACACCATTAAAACTGACTTGGATTTGATAGACTAGTCATTCAGTGAGGATGCAGCTTTCTGTAACAAAACCATACCACTGGTAGCATTAGTAGATTTATAATGTGTGTTTTTTTATGTACATCCTGGGTTTACCTGAGCGCCACAATTTATGGGCACACCTGGAGCAGGACTGGGGTATAAAAAGGAGGCAGGGTGCATTCAAGAGATGAAAATGTGTTTCCAAGTTCATCAAGATCCCCTACGATGGCGCATCAAGGTCTTTTATGCTCTGTTAAGGTCTGGTAAGCTCTACTACGCTCTAATACGTTTCCCACTTTCTATCACTATTGGCATCAAATCATAAGTGGTGTAGCCAGCAATGAATTCCGGCAAGTGTGACACACTCGTGCATGTTCTTGGATGCTAACCAGTAGTAGCAGTGGTGATATGTTGAAATTGTCACTGAGGCATGATCTACCATCACCAATTCTCCTCATATTAACCAAAGCACTCACAGGGTGCAAACCCACACCAAGCCCAGCAATCACAGATATGAACCAAAATGTCAAAAATCATCCAGTCTCACAACGTTGCAGAATTCTTATAAAAAATTTCCTGGATCCTTTGATCTGGCCCATTTCCAAAAACTCCAAACTAACGTTTCGCGTAACACTGCTAATACACTGAGGGTAAAACAACCTCCTTAACAGAGCTAACAATTAATTGGTGAAGAAAACACATTGATCGCTGGTTTTTACAATGCACAGATTTCCATCGTTCAAGCTTATAAAGGCCGCTAGAGCAGCCAACAATGGCACAATGCGCATCTGGCATAAAGCTTCATAGATCACAATTTAAGGCTTAAAGTTTGCCTTTAACAAACTATTCAAAAACGCTATCCTTTTCTTCCCAGTAACCAAAATTCTTTACCTAGAAAGCTGGCAGTATGTTCTTTACTTATTGCATTTCAGCAGTGACTAACTGGGGTTAATGTGTGCTTCCTTTGATCCAGGGGAAAACACATCGTTTCTGAACTCTTGCTTGCCATGTTAAAGAGCACTTAGAGGAAAGTGCTCTTCTACCCTCTTCTGCATATTCGAGCGGACAAACATCCATAATTGGATCAAGTCCCTGAGATGTATAGGGGACTGACGATTCAATCCTTTTCACCATGAGTACATGACCAATTTCAGATTGGAATGCTTCCAAACCTTCAGAAGATATGGTGCATAATTTTTAGTTGTGCCATGTGCTCTTCTAGCTAGCTGGCTATTAGCTTTCAAACAAAACAAAACAAAAAACCCTGATTGGTTAATCCTATAACATCCAGTAGCCATTAAATTGTGACTCAGATCTAGTGAGACACACTAAGGGCCACATTTGTTTGAAGACTGGGAATTATGGCGAGAACTTCATTGATGCTTGTAATTACAGATCATTTTCTGCAATGTCCTTTGTACACAAAGTTAATGAGTGATGATGAGAGATTCAAAATGCCCACTGACGTTCAAGAGCATCATAAGAAGAAAAGTAACCTACGGCTAAACTCTTTTTATGAGCCTCATGTGTTTAAAAAAAAAAAGATAACGAACCACGTGAGTGGAGAACATTACTATCCACCTCTGGCTGCACGCTCACCGGTTGTGCTGCTGCTTATCTGACGTTGATTTTAAGGTCATTGGGCAATATGCAAAAGGAATTATTTAAAACAGTTCAGAGGTGCACAGCAAGACTCAAAGTTTCTCGGCGAAGTCAAAGAGAGTGCTGCTGCATTCTGCTCGTGCCAATTACTTACGCTTACTCGACATTTCAAATACCCCATTTCTGACAGGTGCATCTTTTAGAAACGTCCCTGAAAAGAGCACTTGGAGGAAGAAGAAGAAAAAAACAGATCGAGTCGAGGGGGAAAAAAATGCTAATTCACCAGACTCCGAGAGATGAAGTAACAGGAAGCGGTGGCGCTCCCACCTCCACTCAGTTATCTCTTTTCCATCCAAATAATCAACGATGCAAATAAAAGCCAGACGTCTTCATCACAGATCCGGGTAGACATATTGTGTTATCATCAGGTACAAATTCAGCACCTGTTTAAAGCTTGTTGGTTGTCTTAAGGAAGTGTACAGTTTTGTTTTTAATTCTGTCACTTCTCTAAACTGAAAACAGAATGTTCCTGAGGTAATCATACTTTCTTCTAACTACATGAGTGTTGAATTCTTCAGTGTGTTTAGTCAGAAGGTGACTGATTATTTTCCCAAGTGTGATGTTCATTTTTTAGAATATAGGTAAGTCTGTTGCGCTTTACCACCCGAGCCTAGTGGCTCATCAGGCCGGTGCTTACCCCCGGTTTCCGTAGCGTGAAGCGACTAGGAGTTCAACTCCTCCTGGATGGGGCGCGAGTCAATTGTAGGTTACCTTAATAGTATTTTTTACTGGTACTCATTTATACTATTGGGTGAACAGAGGCACACTTGTGGTTAAGACCTTGCCCAGGGGTCTTAGCACGGTGGGGGGTCTAACAAGGATACGAACCCATGACCTCCTGATCATGATCGCAGCACCCTAACCACTACGCCACCGGCCCCACAATTTATTAGTATATAATATATTCCTTTGAATGGTGTGATCTGATTGGTCCGCTGTCTGGAGATTAGGAACATTATTGATAAAGTGGATAATGCTTGAATCAAAATGACGGATGCTTACAGTTTGTCACAGTGGCTTTATCACTGTCATGCTTAAAAATGAAACCATAGAAATGATGTATTGGATTATTTTTCTTGTATTTCTACGTAGTATCTACTAAAACATTACATGTATATAAAAGTAGCCCTCGGAGCTCACCTGACCTGCCTCTCTCATGGTTATTATATGTAAAAATAAACGACAGACTCTTGATTTAGCTTGCTTTTTATGATCCAGCATAGCATATACTAATACAATTATTCACCATAGGCTTATTGGATGTAACTGAATTAAATGATGTTCCGTCTCAGGGACTATTCAGCAACATCCACCTCGCCTTTAACACACAATTGTTAAATACTGGTTTGTTCTTTTGAACTGAAACAAGTCATGTTTAAACTGTATGAGAAATCTGTTCACACCTAACCGCTGCTATATTTTCCTATTTCTGTGACACACAAATACTCTCCTAGCATTCATGCATCTTAATTACAAACACCTGCTATTGACTCAATTAGTACACTAATGTACGTGTTCGGTCTTTTCACCCCTCCTGCTCTCAGATGGAACAGTGCTTAAGAACTGCAAGTCATTACAGATGAAAAACTACAAAGAAATCAACATGTACCCTGTCGGTGTAATCTTCTATAGCCTCATTAGCACACTAGCACACGGTGCGTATGCGCCAATCAATCTGACCTCGGTTTCACACCTGCAGCAGTTGTTCAAAACGCCAATGCTCATCTGTTTTTTCATGTCTGACGATGCTTAACAGCTCATGTCTCTTTCTTTATATAACAGCAGTTTTTGTTTCTTTCTTTTTCGTTTTCTTTTACCTTTTTTTGATGGAATTATTTTCCTCTAAAAATGCTCTGATTTAAAAAAAAAACATATCTACATGCATATCTGAAAAACTAAAACAATGATACACGTTATAAGTAAAAATGCATCATTTGCATATAGCACTGCTACTGTGCTATAGTGTAATAAATCCCTTATCAAAGTGCAGGAAAAAAAACAAGCTGTTTATTTGAATATATTTTTTCACCAAAAATTTGTACTTTTCTTTATTCACACACCCATCTATCTATCCATCTATCCATCCACTACTGTCACCGTGACCCACACAGGAAATAATATTGCCAACTTCTTCCACTGCTTGTTTTTAATAATAAGCTGATCCAGCCAGTTGAGAGTTGGTTACACTGCAGTTTCATTAAGGGCCTCATTTTACCCCACCGAAAACTGAAATGTCGACAAAGCACAAAATGACCTCATTACCAACGGAGAGAGTGAAAACAACAACAACAACAACAACAACAAAAACAAGCAAGATGGAGCTTCATTAGTTCACACCATGCCTCTGCCCAGATACTTAAAATAATGAGAGTGAGGCAAAGATCAACTGACTGAAAGACTGACGGAGTAAATGACTGATAGAAAGATAAAATGAGAGTGTGAAAGAGAGAGAATCGGAGACCGACAGACACATACATGCTGAAGACAGACTGAGAAAAACAGACAAAGAGACTGACAGAGACAGACTTGAAAGAAAGAGACATACTGATGAATTAGTACAAAGACAGACCTAAAGGTAGACAAAGGCAGAGTCAGACCTAGAGACCACCCTAGAGACCTACAGATGGACTCAGATAGACTGACTACCTGTCTGTAGGTTTGTCTCCTATTTGTGTCCTGTATCTGCATGTCTGCCAGCCCAGCCAGTGTATGTCAGTCTGCCAGATATACAGCGGCTGGTTGGCAGACAAGCAGATACAGGACACAAATAGGAGACAAACCTACAGACAGGTGGGCTGACAGGAAGTTAAAAACAACAGCTAGCCAGACTCCACACATATAAATACATGGATACAATAAACAAAAAGGTCACGTAGATGAATTTAAACATAAACCCACAGAGAAAAAGGCAGACCGATAAAAGGAAAACTTAACACAGACAGCTGAAAATGACAAACAGAAAGATTAACAGACTAATTAACAAAAAAAAAAAAAAAAACACAGCAGTGCACTTTGTAAAAGCCTCAGTGCACAAAGTCAAATAGGCTCAAGTTAATATATTAAAGTGCCAAGTCTCGTGAACCAGACTACAGAGGACGGTCCTCTTTTAGAAGGAAGAATGTTCGCGTCTGTGTACTGGCAGTCAGATCTGGATAACACAGCAGGAGCGCAGTGCTGATCTGCTGTGTAGGAAGAGGTGTTTGACAAAGACGATTGTCTAGGGCACCTCAAAAACATTTCTGTAGTTAGCCTTTGCCTTCTCAAGTGGACAGAAAAGACAACTACAGTATTAAGTGTGGATAAACCTGTCAACCTGGAAACACTGAGAGGCTTTATATATATCTAGTTTTGAACACACCATCCTGACATAACAGCTGTCTGGCAGCATCTCTGGATAAATTACACTTTCTAACAGTCTCAGTAATAAATATGCTACATTATTTACTATGTGATAAAAAATACATGCACTCTGAACAGATTCAGGAGTAATCGTTCAAAAAAAAAAAAAAAAAAGAGAGAGTAACTTTTATGATAGCTTCATAAAATCTGACCTGCGAGGCAAGGTTAAAAGGTTAGCTCCCTACCAAGGGCGATTGGTATACAGGTTAAGTTCAAGCGAGCCACTGAGGCACAATCGCAGTCAGTGAGCTCGTTGATCTGTATATGAGTGAAAAAAGAAAATGTAATAACTGACATAAAAAAAAACCCCGCAGGAGACTAATAATAAAAGAAAGCTCTCGAGAGCGAGGGAGCATCATTTTTCATTATCAATAATGGATTGAAACAGGATTAATCCACTGCTGCTTAACACATCCGCACAGCAGATGCACCGAAACCTCTCAATGATGGCAATGTGGTTTCAGTGTGGAACTGAATATCAATAACCAGGTTTTTTTTGTTTTTTTTTTAAAGTCCATTTCCCCTTTTATCCATTTTACAGCATGTCAGCTTCTGTTCTAAAATGGAGCAAGGACAGAATCAAGTCGGTGTATCTGATGGGTTACAGTTTGCATCTCATTGGAGTTCCTGATTTATTGATTTTGAGACTCAGACTTTGAAGTTATGACTTATAACTCAAATTTGACTTCAAAGCTTGAAACTTGGTATTTGTGTTATTGAGTTGTGTCTCAGGTCCCTTGGAGCTCATTCAAATATATAGTTTATTCCGGATATTATATATGAAAACCTAGGACGAACCTATTTATGTTGAGAGGTTTGGGGGTGGAGTGGGGTGGGGGTGTTGTATGGGGTTGTACAACTGAGTTATGCATTGCGACTGTTTTGGGTGGCGATTCAGAAATGGCAACACTGGCTACAAAATCGAATTTTGTAAAATTCTTACATTTACATTTATGGCACCTGGCAGACACCCTTATCCAGAGCGACTTATGTTTTAGTTTGATTGTTCATTTATTCATTTCCTGAACCTCTTAATCCTAATTAGGGTCGCGGGGAGGCAGGCACCCATTTCGGCCGACTTTGTGCGAGGGCAGAAATGACCCTGGACAGCTCTCCAGGCCATCGCAGCGTTTTTGTTTGTATTCTTTTTTTATACAACTGAGCATTTGAGGGTTAAGGGCCTTGCTCAGTGGCCAATCAGTGGCAGCTTAATGGTACTAGGGATTGAACCATCATCCCTTGGATCAGTAACCCAGACTCCTAACCACTGAAAACCACTATCAACTCAAATGTAAATGTAAATTTTAGTTTATATGTTTATAAAACTCTTGGTGGTAAAAAAAACTCTTCGCCATTCCTCTAAACTACTCCCACACAGGAGGGAAGCATAGCATTCAGTGTGCTAGGAGTGAATTATTTCCTAACTTTGTATAGAAATAACAATAATCAATCATAAATAACAGTAATCAAAGGTTTTAAAATTGTAACAGTAAAGTAGGAAAATTGTAAAATCGAATTTAGTGGAGCTGCTTTGTGCCAAAAATCAATAGAGCGGCTCATTTTGTGATACAAGCATGAAATTTGGTGTGAGTGCTTTTTCAGGAAATTACCCTGGCCATCTCGAATTGTCAATATTCATGACATCCCCTATATTTTTTGAGTCATATCTTTTTCAGTGTTTTATTTCAGTTTGGGTTTGTATTTAATATACTTTTTTCTTGCTCGATAACTCTATAACTAAGTAAAAGTTTCTAACCATATTTTGCTTCTGAACAGATGTGATAATATTGTAATAGGACAGGTCCATTGTGAATTCTCTAGAGTTAAGTTTTTCCCCGAATTTGTGGTATGTCCAAAGTGAATTTCTCCAAATTATTACCAGCCATGTTAGACAATCCTGATACCAGAGGCATGTTACAAATAAAAGAAGAAATTAATCAACCAACTAATATTATGTCAAAACTCCAGTTTTTAAAAACTGAAAGGCCACAACTCAAAAAAAGTTTAGTGTTGATATAAAAATAGGAAAATGATTTTCATCCCTTGTCATACATACATATATTTGTTATAAGGTGTTTTCAGTGAAGCTCTGTGCAATGAAAACTAAACTTAACAGTTTTGGATTGGCAGAAAGGTGGCCATTCTTTAAAAATCTAAAATTTTGATGGTTAAGGTTATTTTATGACAGAGTAGTGTTATTTGGACTTCTGTACCAAATTTCATGCTTGATACCATTTGAATAATTTCTGCAACAAGCTGCTGCAGTAATTGGGATACTTACAGAACCAAAATTTAAAAGAAAATCTAATCGGCATTGAGGTATCATACAAATTGATTTGGAATCTAAAGCTTAAAACGTAAACTGATTCAGATTTGAAGTTAAACTTCAATGCTTATAAATCAGAACTCATAATGGCCCTCAATACTTAGGAATCACCACTCAACTTAAACTTCAAAGCTTATGGTCTAATTTAAGCTTGAAATCAATTCCAGTGATTATGAAATCACGAAAAGGGCTAGAATACTGGATTCCAACCTTGTTTTTCTATTGTTTTAGACTTGACCATTGGTCTCACGAAATATTTATATTGATCTTGACAATGTCCAGCTGCCTTTAAAAAATACAGTGTTTTTCTCTTCCAGACAAATTACTAATTTACTGAGTGCTTTCAGAAAATGGCCACTGGTATGGGCTCCCAGGTGGCGCATCGACAAGGTGCGCGACTATCAACCCAGAGATCGTAAGTTCAAATCCGGATTGATGCCACAGCCATCCGTGACCGGGAGTCCATGGGAGCTAATTGGCCGAGCTCTCACGGGAGGGAGGGATGGCATATGCTCACTTCCCTGTCACTCACAGCGATCACCAGCAAATCATGAGCGTCTGTGAGCTCATTCGTATGAGGGAGCGGATAGCCCTTTCCCTCCGAGTGTGTTAGGCCGCCCACAAATACGCATGCGCAGCAGTTCGAAAAAAGGTGGGTGGTAGCATTGCATGTCACGGAGGGGGCATGTGCTTGCTTACGCCCCTCCCTGATTGATGGTGGTCGTGTGATAAGGGAAGGCAAAAAGTTGATGGGTGGGAATTGGATACGACTAAATCAAGGGAGAAAAATGGGGGAAAATCCAAAAACAGAAAGAAAATGGGCATTGGTTTAATCAATATGAAATCCATCTAGAACAGGCACTAAAGGTTTTTATTCTGTCCTTGTCTTGACTGATGGTCTCCTTCATTTGGACTTGGTCTTGGCTTGTACTCCAACCTCTTTGAACTCGTCTTGATCCGGTCTAAACTTTTCCTGGTCTTGGACTCGACAAAGGTGGTCTTGAGTAAGGCTCCACTTGCAACTTAATTTAAAACGCAATGCTTATGATTCGCAACTCAACTTGGTTAAATTTCTTAATTTGATTGAGTCAATTTAAATTTCAATATTAATGAAAAAAACCCCTCTGTCTTAAGCTTAAGACTCACAGCTTCACCTGGACCCAGCAGTAGTATCTATGGCAATTTTAACCAGAGTCATAAATATTCTGCGACACAAATGCATTAACACAAGACTTCGTAGTCAAAACTATGTAGTAAATTGTGTGTTGCAACTTTATTCAGAGTTGTAAAAACCCAGTACCTAATATAGGCTGGAAAAACTAGGCTACAATTCCCAATATGATCTCAATCAAACTCACTCTTGCTGAATTGGTGTGAAATCCATCAAACTCCAACAATAGGATCAACTGCAATACAATCCTTTTTCCACTATAAACAACTCACAAAGTCTTCTGGTCTTACGGCCTTACCTTGCCTTACGGCAAGGTCCTAGGTTCAAGTCCCAGGCTCGGCGATGGTGTTTTTGTGTGGAGTCTGCATGTTCCCTCCATGCTTCGAAGTGTTTCCTTTGGGTACTTCAGCTTCCTCCCACAGTCCAAAGTCATGCATATTAGGCTATTTGGCTGTTCCACATTACCCAGAGTTGGCTGAGATAGGCTCCCGCCTCCCTGCGATCCTAGTAGGATTAAGACGTTTGGCAAATGAATAAATGAATAAATGAATGAATGAGTAAATGAATGATGTTTTGACACTGATGTGGACTCAATCTGTCCAGCATCTTACAAATTTCATAATTATTATTTGATAAATAATGGAAAGGCTTTGTAGATAGTGACAAGATTTCATACAATAATAATGAACCAAAGATCCAATAAAAAGAAGGAATGCAGGCCTGGTATGTTTACAGCAAATATATTCCTCTTGTGAACACACACTGCCATCGTGTGAAAGAAATTGGTACTACACATCTCCCCATTAAGCATTCCTTCCCATTTTCAGCCCTGAAATTTCTTTTAAGTGTGCATTAGGCTTCAAACAGAGAGATCTAACAGAGTAAAATTCACAGGGGAAAAACCTACAAGAGCCGTGATGTTCAGGCTGTACACTTGAATCGAAACTTGTGTGTTCCAGGGTTTACAGGTGGCTAAACACTCAAGAAAACATTTATATAGAGTTGAGTTTCTAATTGTCTTATATACAGATTGCTTTATCCTCCTGGGACCCCTCCATAAACTAAGAACCAGGCACTGAAAAGAAGATAGAATTATAAAGAATTAAAGGAAAAATCCACCTGAAACTTTTTAGCATTAATACACAATCTTTAAATCTTAAAAGATTTGGTGAAATGAAATTATTAGTGGAAGATGAAAATTCTTACACCACGTATTCTAGTTTTACTTTGGCTAATGGTTGCTTGGATTACCCATGATGCAGCTTGACTTCATCTGCCTTCCTCTAGCAACCACCTCATGTACATAGTCAGGTCAAACAACTTCCAAAGCATGATGCTAATGGCACTTAGATCAACATAGTCACGCTTCTCGTTTCTTTAGCAAGCAGTAACTGTTGTGTTACTAAGAAGCTAACTCTGGCTTTACACTGGGGCACGATGTCCGTGATCTCCACAATTAAAAAAAGCGTGGAGCTCCACGATTTGTGAGCACGCTTCGAGTCAGATCAGGGAATAAAAAGAACACAGCTCACATCCAGGGAGGAATCATGTTGCCAGGTTCATCAAGATCCCCTACGATGGCGCATCACTATCTGTTCGCTCTGTTAAGCTTTACTGCGCTGTTCCTCGCTTCACACATTTTATTAGCATTGGCGTCAAATCGTAATATAGCGGGATAATCAACACTATCATTCCAAATCTACCAAGTTCCCTTAAGATCATAATGATTCGATCCCACGGCCCCCCACACTCATCACGATTCACTCAAATCGTGGCGATCGTGAACATCATGCCCCAGTGTAAACAGCAAAACATGCATATTATCCTCTGTTTGATGTTTTGTTTTTCTCTTCTATTAAACATCACTGTAATCAGGGCTCGACATAACCTCTTACCGCTGGTCCAAGGCCAGCAAGTATTCAAGTGGGCACACCAAAATAAATAAATAAATATAACGGGAGACCCGTTGGGGCCAGCTCATTTTCGGTGAGCTGGTGGCCCGACAGTATCTCGTATCCGATGCTGTGCATACACTTCAAGCAGGGCATGTAAGATAAGAATTTCATTTCTAATTTGATGCAGTACATTCTTAATCGAATGAGCGCTTTCTGTATAATTACATAACCATTTCAAGCAAATCTTAGAGCCACATCAGCCATACTCGTTTCAGAACATTTGCTGCGTTCATCTGGAACTCATGAAATCGTATTTCCATTTCTTAAGTCGTTAAAAACATTCAAAGTGCAGTGTTTCCCGTGATCACAACTTGTGAAATCGTGTCTGCAAAAAGTCATGAGTTCCCACATACACAATTTCTTTTTAAAATGGAACGTGCCACTGCATGTTCTAGTCTCTTAAATAATGTAGTTTACTCTGTTGTAGTTCATTGCAATCAATACTCATTTATTAAGTAATTTAAAATGCATTTAGCCTAATTAATACATTATGATTATTTGTACAGTGTTGCTTTTGCCATTAAAATCTTATTTAATGTTTAAAATACTTGTTTTATTTTATACTGTTTGGAAATGTAAATTCGTGCTGCTTTACTGTAACATTTATTATAACTTAAATAGTGCACTTGTGCCTTACACAATGTAAATATGTTTGTGAATTCAATAACTTGCTGCATTGTACTCCAGTACAGTGTCGGTTTGCTTTGCTCCACTAGAGACTAGCTTGTTGCCCAACCGTGTCCACAAAACTGCGGGGCTGGTGGCCCAACTTGGTCCACTACATTTCAGGTTTTGGTGGGCCTGCAACTATGAACTCTGTGTCTAGCCCTGGTAATTGCAAAAGCAAATAATAATAATAATAATAATAATAATAAAAAAACATAATAATCAGAAGCATGATTGAGGGGTACAATCAGGAACCAGTTTTAAAAAGTTGAAAAAAAAAACCCAAAACCCTGAAATAACCAAAACAGCTATCACCTTGAAACTGGTCACAGTAGTTACTGTATAGTTGATTTAACTTTGCATGAAAAATAACAATTATTTGCTGAAGGCAAGGTAGATATCGCAGAATAGTCCTGAAACAGAATATTGAGGCCTGAGGTTTATACCTATTATAATGATCCCAACAATTTCACATGAGCTCCATTTCATATTTCCATCTAAACTGCACCTTTCCAAATTATACTGGAAAGTACGATCAGAGCTCCAGGCAATAGAGATGACTGATTTCAGGAGGAAGCAGAACATTATCAGGATGTGCTGTACCTTCTGGTGGATCTTCACGCAGATATGGTGGGAGGTCATCGGTGTTTGGCTCAGTGGGCGATGTAGCGCTTTCATCCATCGCTTCCATCACGCCGCTCTCTGTGCTGGGGCCCTGTGGGATGAAGTCAACATATCCAACATTTAAACAAACAGTTTGGCCAAAATAACAAAAGTTTCCCCTCACACCTGTTAACACCAAGTATCAGGTGTTTTGTGTTGGGTTTTTTTTAGATTGGATTTTGCACTGATGTTATGAGAATAATTAATTAAATTTATTCATTAACCGCTTTATCCTACTAGAGTTGCAGGAAGGCTGGAGCCTATCTCAGCCAACTCTGGCAGGGTACACCCTGAACAGCTTTGCCAGACCATCGTAGAGACAATACATATAGGAAACCATTCACACTCACACCAGCATGGCCGGACCAAATTTTCTACTTTACTAAATTGACATGAGGTCTCTCATAATTTTATAACACTTTAAATTTTCCATTAGGAGGAATTCAACTAGGCGCAATCTGAACAACCAATTAGCCGAATGTGCATGTCTTTGAACTGTGTGAGGAAACTGGAGTACCCAGAGAAAACTCACAAGCATGCGGAGAACATGTAAACTACACATAAAAACGCCCTCACCAAGCCTGGGACTTGAACCCAGGACCGTCTCGCTGTGAGACAAATGGGCTTGCTAACCAGCTGTTCAGGGTGAACTATTCAGGGTGTACCCTGCCTTCGCCCAGAGTCGGCTGAGATAGGCACCAGCCTTCTTCCCAAGACCCAAATGAGGAGTAAACGGCTTAAACAATGAATGAATTAAGTATGTTTACTTTCTCTAAATGGGTTTCTATATTTAGAAACACTCTCGTTTATTGGTAAACATGAAAACAGACATGAAACATGAACCAGAAAGATGAACGTAACTACGTCAGAAAGTCGGAAAGGTTTTGTATAAAGTGTGCCAATAAAACACGTAAATACTTGGATATAAAAAGTGCTTTTTAGATGTAGGGGCTGTGGTGGTATGCAATGCTAAGCTAAAGAAGTTTAGTTGACCGTGGCTGCAAAAGTGCATTAAGATTTCAGCACACATTGGGGAGAAGGTAACACCAAAACTCGTGGATTTTGTGTGAAAACCTGCTGATGTCCCACGAAAAGCCCTATGTATGTGGTGCCAGGACCTGAAAGACTAAACATGCATTTTCAGCAAAACACAAGAAACACTTGATAACCAGGTAATGTGTTCCATAATAAATATACTAAAGTATATGGATTACAATAAAGAAAATTATGTATACTACATTTTTTTTCTGTTTACACATATTATCAATATCTAGAATTGAACCAGAAAACCTGAAGTGCAAATAAGGGAGAAAGTAGGGGGAAATCATTCACAAACTTTGTACAAAAGTGCTTCAAAGGCATTTTGGCTTCCCTTTAAACCTCTGTCAGTATGCCCATTGAGGGCCACCAATATGTAATCATTGATTCCTACGTAGTCATCAACGTAGTTGATTTATTAGACGTAATAAAAAAATAATATTTCCCCCAACTCGACTGACCTGACAAAACTGTTCTGATCCAATGTAATATGAAAAGTAAATAAATATAAACTAAACCGACCAACCTCTCAGTTTTGTAATTAATCAAATTTTTTATGCGTTGAGGTTGGTTATCTTATGTAGGTTGAGGTATGCAGTTGGTTATCTTATGTAGGTGACATTGATCGATGGAGCCAGCCACCAGCGCTTCATATAAACACAACACTGCATTTTTTTATTACGCCTTGTGATGATGCTACGTGGAAATGGATAAATTATAACAGATGGAATTTGTCAGCTTGGTGTGTTCATAACGTAACTTTCAGTGTGAAAATGGCAAATCGGTAAAGACCTCCAAGTCAGCCAATGCTTGTGCATATTTCACTACTAACCAGAAACTAATTGGTAAAGAAAATCTCAATAATTGGTGTGAATGCTGAAAGCATTCAAACCTATGTTCTTCTACAAAAAAATTCTTTATTATTATTATTATTATTATT
>JAQMYF010000024.1:31842625-31866372 GCA_030014195.1 Neosilurus mollespiculum | reverse complement strand
AGAGAGAGAGAGAGAGAGAGAGAGAGAGAGAGAGAGAGAGAGTGTTTCAGCAGACTACATTTACAAAAAGAAGGTATTATACAATTTATCATTATAAAATTCTTTAAGAGACACAAACAATCCTTTCAATTACTCATTAGTGTTGGTTTAATTTATTTGATTTTAATAGATACTATAATATATAAAATATATATGCACTGATTGAACTGCAAATGAATATGAATATACACACACACTATTTATATAAATATAAAACCTGCAGATGAATTGCCAATGAGTAAATGTGATATGATGGCTGTATATTTAAGGAAAAAGACCAATTCCCTTGTACTTGGAGATTATATATTTGGACGTACACCAAACACCTCTGTACACCCTGCGGAAGTACACTCCGCCTCCCAGTGTAAACCACTTTGCCTAGTGCACTCTTTTTCCAACAGGGCGATATTAAGGACTACATCCGTTGTCAATATGGTAATACGATATCCCTGGGCAACATCCTCGAACTCAAAACAGACTAAGCAAAACCAGGCACGCTTAAATATGTAAATATGTACTTTATGGTGTAAAGTGAAGAATGTTATCGGTAGGTGTATATAAATATTTGTGATGCTAACGTCGCAAATAGCTTCGTAAATATGAACAAAAACATTTCTTCAGACTCACCTTCATAACTGAAGTCACGGCTAATAATTAGCAGTGTTTTTATTAGCCGTGGGTACAACACGAACAAAATACGAGCAAGACGTATAACAAACAACACCACTGCAAAATATATTACCTCAGACCTTCTACCTATGTTTTGCAGCTGACTGTAACAGGAAGTGACGTTTAGGATGTTTACGGAATTATGGATTCTAAAGATTTTTTTTTTTTTTTTTTGGGCCGCTAGAGGGCATCAAACAACTAAATAAGTACAGATTAAAAACAACAACAATAATAATAATAATACGTAATGATAATCATAATAATAAACACAAATCACTGAATTTATTTATACTTTATTCCTAAAATTAAGTCCTGGAGTAACACACACACACAAACACCTACATTTTTACCAACTGTATTCAAGTTTATATTAATGGCGAACGTTTTGATTCAGCGGGATTTGAATTTTCAACCTCAACCAGTTAGGTGTCACCGCCTGTCTGCCAGAAGGCTCTCCATTTTTCCGTGGCTGCGTATACGGCAGCCATCTTGAAATCTTCCAGTGGCAACCGTCTGGCCTTGATTCCGTCCCTGATGTTATCCACCCACCTCTTTCCTGGTCTTTCCTGGTCTTTCTCTGGTTCTCTTGGTTCTAGGTTGCCAGCTGTGCCACCGCCCCGGGTTCCTGGTGGTATCCATTCTCTGGGCATGGCCATACTGCTCTGATCTCTGGACCCTCAGCTGTAATGTTGTAATTCCTCCGTTAATCATACCTGGTCACTCCTTTGATGAGTATAAGGGCTCGCTGGTGGTCAGCAACAAACACATACACTACCAGTAACACTAGGATGGATTTTATAAATATGTTAGTTCGTTTACAGTGTGCTTGGATAACCATGTGCCCAAAATAATGAGTTACTAACTTACACCGCACTGCCGAATCAATCCCACACCAGAGTGATAAACGGGTAATGTTTGTCACATTAATGTCAGTCATGGCCATGTAATAAATGTCCTTTCTAGACACTTCCTTATTAATGAAATATCACCAGCTGAAACTAAAGCTGTCTGGATCGATGTGCAATTAATTTTCACAATGCAGACATTCTGTAACACATTAACCAGACAAGCTAGGAAAAGCATGCCAAATAAGTTGGTATACCTAAATTAGAATCTTGTCTACGGCATAGACTCTGGATCCAATTCAGGAAACACAGCAAAGGAAGTATAGTATGGCTTAATTTCTATAGAACGGGAGGCAATGAAGCCCGGCCGTTCACATTCTCTACAGTCAGTGATTCTGGTGATTATCTATGATAGATATGGGTCTGAAGTGAGTTTGAAGTGAACCACTGATTGGAAACAGGTGTATGCGAATCTAATGAGGCAATTGTACTGTTTAGCTGATAAGCCTTGTATTTTATTATTCAAAAAGCATTCTGGGAATTGGAGTTCATTGATACAGGCACTGTTGTAACACCTCCACCTTTGGATTTTGGCTTTTGATTAAAATCTAAAAAAAAAAAAAAATTATCACGAGAACTTGAGAATACATAATTGATTTAAAATCACAGATGGGTTTCAGTATTTTTGGTGGCTCAGTGGTTAGTACTGTTGCCTCATAGCAAGCAGGCTTTGCATTCGAATCTCATGCCTGACAAGAGCCTTCTGTGTGCAGCTCGAGTGTTCTCCCCATTCTTGCATGGGATTCCTCTGGGTGCTCCAGTTTCCTCCCATAGTTCAAAGACATGCACATTAGGTTAACTGGCTCCTCTAAATCATCCATAGGTGTGAATGAGTATGGATGGCTGTTTGTGTCTGTGTTTGCTCTACAATAGCCCAGTGACCTGTTCAGTGTGTATGCCGCCTCTCTACTGAAATCGATAGGGATTGGCTCAAGTTTCTCTTATGACTCTGACGGATTAGCAGTATAGATATTGGATGATGGATTGATGAACATATGGTAATTTTGCAGATGAAAAAGCTTAATACTGAAAACTTCATATAGAACGGCCCCAATCAGCCAGGAGCTTAGAACCTAGAATCTTCAATCTTGGAGGAGAAAGTACCCATCACTGTGCCACCTGCATTTATCAATTATTTATCAATTCACCTTCACTAGATCCAGGGTCACAGTGGATCCAGAGTCTATCATGGGAATACTGCTGGCAGACAGGGATATGCCCAAGGCACCATGCATGCACACAGTTACATTCGTATTCACACCTTGAGGCAATCCTGCATTCATGGTACCTAATTTGCAAGTTGTAATGATGTTATTTTCCACCTTGGGTTGTACGAATTGTAAAGTGAAAAAGAAAACATGGACACCGCTATGAAAGTGTCAGAGCACATTAAGCTAATTAAAAGCTACTTCAACCAGACTTTTACACTAACAGCCCCGAGTGCTTATTAGTACTGTTGCGCTCGAATTCTTATTTATTTATTTAAATACTTTTCTATACTGTATTAATTCCGCAAGGGAAATTATTGCCTCTGCATTAACCCATCAAAAGTGAGCACACACACAAACAGTGAGCACACACACACACTCGGAGAAGTGGGCTGCCACACACATTGGGGTGCCCGGAGAGAAGTCGGGGGTTAGGTGCCTCGCTCAAGGGCACCTTAGTCATGAGGGTGGAGGAAGGGAAGGTGCAGCTTACTCCCCCACCGCCACACATTTTTCCTGCTGGTTCGATTCCTGATAGAGGCAACATAGGGGCAATTTATAACAGCCAATTAGCCTAATGTGCTTGTCCTTTGAATGTGGAAGAAAACTGGTGCACCTGGAGGAAACCCACGAGAGCATGGAGAGAATATGAAAACTCCACACAGAAACACCTTCGCTGCGCCCAGGTCTCAAACAGTTGAATTCTATTGATTTCTATGGTACCTATGATACCTATGGTACTTATGATGGTACCTGCAATTTATGATCCTTCTGACATCCTGTGTGTAAAGCCTCATTCAAACAGGAGCGACAAGCAACCGTGCAAAGTGAGAGATCGTGCGCGATACGCGCAACAAGAAGCACAATTTTCTCACATGACAAAAAGTGGGTGGGTGCAAAGTTCAACTGAGCTGAACTTTCATGCGACACGAGTCACCCGATTACCAATCAGAGCTTAAAGATACTGGCTTTGCTCTAACCTTCCATGTGAAAACCATCAACACTAATTTAATTGACCCACTCACATCAACATGCAAGTGCAGCTCATTATTGCCGTGTCTCAGTACCCTGTTCTTTATGACTGCACACATTTTACAAGAATAATAAACCTGATAGGTGATGCCTGGGTCCATGTTTCTGAAACGGTCGGCATTTCCTGAGAGTTTATATTTATTTATAAGTTTATTTACAGCTACATGAAATTATGTGCGTTAGCTAGTTTACTTGAGTATACGGTTTTGCTAACGTCTTTTTAACGATGTTGCATGTCGCTCAGTGGCGAGCTTGTCACTTCCTGTGTGAAAGCAGCTTAAGAACCCTATGTTGCCCTTTGCAAGATGCCTTCCTGGGAGATGGTAAATCTGGCCCTCGTAACTGAATTTTTGAGCTATTATGAAGCGTCTTATTAATTACAAATTTTTAAAAATGAGTTTTACACTTGTGTGAGAGTACAGTCAAAATTATATCATTACCAAAAACTTGGATTTTGGCCGCCCAGTACTGAAACATCAAGCTCACCTTTATTTCAACTACAACAATCATATAACACCCCACATTTAACTGCTTCATGCTAACAGTTAAACACTGAACAATTAACAATTATGCACAGAAGGCCAGGTGGTTGTAATTCAGTTCTCTCCTAAATCCATTGAACCAGGGCCAATAATTGTTCTAGTATACTACATGGCAACATATAAAGCAAAATCAAACAAAAATTGTAGTTTATTTTTACATATTTTAACCATGACAGAGAACGATCAGGTGCTCCACACTCTCCCAGCAGAGGTAAGCGCTGTGTAGCTAATGCCCTCTTTTTAAACCCATTCAGAATTTATACTACACGGAAACAAACCACACTCATATTAAGTTGTAGTATTTACTATTATATACTATTATATTTATGATTTATTTTTCCATTTTTTTAAAGCATGATGATGACGTGACTGTGACTAACCATGAGTGACCGTCATTTTCATTCATCCACACAGGATAATGTTTTTTAAACCCCAAATTGTGGTCCAATCAAATCTCACTGTTCCTGTGTTGTATACAGGATATCAGTAATGATTAAACACTAGCACTAAACTGACTTACTATTGCAGCAACTGAACCTGTTTAACTGTAAACCTCCTACTTGTCCTAATCCATATATAAACCTTCAGTTCTGCTACAGTAATATGCAGTGCTGCAGCCAGTAAGAATGGAGGACCTGTTTCTATGTTTAGTGTGGAAGAATGTGAGCTATGGGACAATTGCTGTGGCACAAAAAAAGCTGGTCACATGACTTGGGTGACAGAGAAATCCTAATAGATGGGCTCGTTTTCTTGCTTAACATTAAGTGTGTGTGTGTGTGTGTGTGTGTGTGTGTGTGTGTGTGTGTGTGTGCGTGCGTGTGTGTGTGTGGGGAGGGGGGGGGGTTGCTGTTCGGGTGGGTGGCAGGGGTGTGCTATGTGCTGCAGAAGTCCTTTAAAAGACATTAGTGGTGTTAGGTCAAAGATCACAAATGTAAGTAAGAAAAAAAGGCAAACATTTGACCCTTTACAGTTTCCTTTCCTAGTGAAAGGTTGTGAAAACATGTAGACTGGGCTTAAGGTTTGAATTATGCACAAGGGCATTTTAGTTTGCTCTGCTTTTTTATTTTATGCTCTTGTCTTGGCATTTTTATTAAACTTTTCCTATTTATATATATACTTTTTTAAGGCATGTTATTAATATTATAATATTGTATTGTATTCTGCAATAATTTGTACCATAAACATTTGTTCGTAATATTGTATAAGTTTGTTCTGTTCATGTTTGAACTGTTTTATGGGTTTGTTTGTTTATTTATTTATTTATTTTAGTTTCATTCTTACTCATAATTTATGTAAATCCCACTGGTTATTAAAAGGCATCTTTTTAAAATGCTTTCTAAATTGCTTAAACCAAGAAAATAACATTATGAAAACATTAGGAGGGTGGTAAGAAAAAAAAAGATCATACTTGGGCATCACGGTGGTGTGGTGGTTAAGTATGTCCGCCTCATGGGGTGTTTCTGTGTGGAGTATGCATGTTGCATGGGTTTCCTCTGGGTACTCCAGTTTCGTCCCATAGTCCAAAGACATGCACATTAGGCTAATTGGTGATTTCAAATTGCCTATCTCAGAGTCGACTGAGATAGGCCTCCCTACAATCATGGTAGAATTAAACTGTTCGTAAAATGAATGAATGAATGAAAAACATACCAACATAATTATCATAATAATCATAATAATCATAAAAATCAATAATCTTTACCATTTTTCCTTGGTGCCCTCAATGGTACCTCTCTAAATCTTATTTTATATCTTTTACATGCTAATGTCATTGTAGTGTACCTGTTCATCATTTAAATATGAAATTGCACATTAAGGAGAGAACTAATATCAGAATAACAATGTATTTATGTTGATATAAAATGAATATGAGAATACTGAAGCTTCAGAGTGGCAAACAGAGTATGTGTATGAGTTTTTGCCCTCATATAGTGACCTTCCCAGCTCGAAACTGGCTCGATTTGTGGGTCGTAAGCCAATTGCTTCCTGTGTGAGATCCTCCCCTTCTGCTCTGGAGAAAATAGACCTGGCCTGCTGTCATATTGTCCACACCCATTGCACCCATGTGGAAAAATTTCCTTTGAAGGCCTGCTGGCCGAGGTTGCTCTCATAGCCGTGTTGGAATGCCCAAACAATCAACAGTCGTCAGACAAACGACCACATCACCATTATGACCATTGCCCATTGCTTTATTTATAGCGGATACCGGCATGCCATTCTTTACCAGTGCACCATCCACCTCTTTTTTGTAGGCCTGACTGTCCTACAGGGCAATAAATTACCTTCTAATATTAAATGCAGATGGACAGCCGCTGTTGTGGGACAGATTCCAGAATTCCTGGGACACCGAGGACAGTCTACCTTTGTGCACGTGGGTGTGTGGCTGGGGTGCATCGTGTCCTAAAAAGGCGTGAGGTCCTGCAACTGTGCGATGGCTCAGCTGCATTGTTGGGTTTAAATAGAGGGAGGAGGTGAAAGGCAGGCTCACTCTCTCTCTGTTTCAATCCCTCTCTCTCACGGGAGTCGGCAGTCCAGGCCTCTTTGTTTAAGTCTCCTAGGTGAGTCTATGAGATAGTCTTATTATGCTAATGTTCCACTATGCTGGCCCAGGTAAGATGGATACATGAGTTTGCATGTGTGAATTAACAAGCTACCTTGTGTATGATGTGAATACATGCTGAATATCAACAAAATGATATTAGCTCACCTTTTCAAAGTAAAACTTTCCCCTGTAAAGTTTCTTGTGTAACATATACTTAAACAATTATCTGCCTCAAACTTGATGGACCGCTGACATTCCACCACAGGGACTATTCGGCAAAATCTGCCTTTCCTTCAGAGAATAAATATGTAGCTACTGAATAATAACCTTTAAGATTATTTACTGAATAATATTATGAAAGGAGTTAGAGGGAATTTTCAGTCTGGAATATTATGGGGTCAGGAGAAGGTCAACATTAGGCAAGACAAACAAAACAACGGTTTTACTGTTATTGCAGTTTTATAGCAATTACAAAGTGTGTTTGTTTGTGTGTGTCTGTATGTGTGTTACACTGACAGTGTGTGTGTAATCATGTGCGACGAAGAAGAGACCACAGCTCTGGTGTGTGATAATGGCTCAGGCCTGGTGAAGGCAGGGTTTGCCGGAGATGACGCTCCCCGTGCTGTGTTTCCGTCTATTGTGGGCCGTCCTCGCCACCAGGTAATTCTTTTCACACAGGCTCTTAAACACTCTTATAGAGGATTATACATACATGTAAACACTTATAACCTGGCAAGTTTAATCCAAATAAAAACAATAATTGGAAAAAGTGGACCTATATATCTGTTTTACATCATCGTATGAAGGTGTCAAGTCTCTGAAAAGGAAATATAAAATAATTCTGCTTGATGAAGCGGGTAGCGCAAGTATGTAAAGATTTCTGTGCTAGCAAAGTTTAGGTTTTGCACTTAAATGTAGGCAACAATCAGTTATCACTTTGCACAGCATGCAAACAAGTAGTAAACCATCAGATTTCTCAAAAATACAGTTTCTGAGGTAATATTTCATTGTCAGTGGTTGATTTTTAAAAAAAGGCATAACCACACATTAATATTTTAATGTCACAAGCCAATATTTTGAAGCCAATACAGTATTGCCACAAATTATCATTTCATATCATTAGACTAAACACATGGCCTTCATTAATTATTTGCAAGAAATGTGTAAAAAGAAAAAAAATTATTCTAAAATCAATATCAAATATTATTAATCATCTCCATGCTTAAAACTACTTTGATCATAATATTTACACTCGAATTATTCCTAATTTTGATTTCTCTCTCTGTGTTTTTTTTTATTATTCATTTTTAAATACCACTAAAACAAATACAAACTAAAGGTTACCACTGGAAAACCATTTGTTATCTTCCTCCCAGGGTGTGATGGTGGGTATGGGTCAGAAAGACAGCTACGTAGGAGACGAGGCCCAGAGCAAGAGAGGCATCCTCACCCTTAAATATCCCATCGAGCACGGAATCATCACCAACTGGGACGATATGGAGAAGGTATGACACTTTGTGACAAGGAGATGGCATGAAGTTATATGAGAGAGATGCATAACTAAGCAGTTCATAATAAATACTGCTGAATAATATTGAGAGATAACATAAGAGTTCTGACTGAACTTTAGATCTGGCACCACACCTTCTACAACGAGCTGCGTGTGGCTCCTGAGGAACACCCCGTCCTCCTGACTGAGGCACCACTCAACCCCAAAGCCAACAGAGAGAAGATGACTCAGGTGAATTATTTCGAATGGTACACTTTTTACAGAGCTAACAAATACCTTGAAAAGTCTCTTTGAAGACCTACACTTTTATTTAAGGAAGATTCATGTTTTGAAACTCAGAGTTTAAGTGTATACTACATGGAAACATCAGAAAAGTGCACTCCATAATGATGTCTTTTTAAACTCATTAAATGTATGAGTTGATGATTATATACTATGCGGAAACATGAAAAAGCAAACTAAAATGAGATTTTTATGGTTTATTTTTCTATTGTTAAAATGTGATAATAACCCTCTGCTTGCTTTAAGTGACCTTGGCAAACTATCAACTATCATACTATCTAGTTTTTAACCTCTCTTTTGATTCTTGCATTAGTGTGTTATATTTTATCCATGAGATAAACCAATCAGATCATGCTGTCATGTAGTATATACTATACTAAAAATGCATATTATATATAATGAAACTATCTGTTCAGTGACATTTGTTCAGCAGTAAGAGAAGAAGCCTTCAGTGTCAGTGCTTTGTAATTATCAGTAAATCTTTAGAGCTTTGCACTGTTTGGTTTCTAATTAACAGGAAAAACTGCATATTGGAAAATCTTATAAATCTCAAGGATCTGATGAGTTAAACAAAAGCATAACAGCTATAGTGTAAATGATAACAGGGGCCAATTTCTGTTGTGGACATCCTTGTAACAATAAAATGATAAAAAAGTATGCAATGCTGGTTTAATTTTTATTGAACAAACTACTTTTTAACTGTATATTAATATATTGTAAAGTGCTATTATTGGAAAAGCATTAAAAGTTCATTTTTTTCCTACAGCATCACAAAGTGGTGTTCAGTGGTTTTGGGTAGGGAAATCTTAACAGAGTTTTAACCTGGGTTTACAGTGGGGCCACAATGTCCGCGATCTTCACGATTTGAAATAATCGTGATGTGGTAAGTGTGGGTGGTCATGGAATCGAATCATGATGGACATGGGGGTCGTGCGATCGAATCGCGATGATCTTGTGGGAACTTTAGTGGGAATCAAAATTGTGATGATCGTGTCAAAAATTTTGCCACAATTATTACGATTTATTACAATTTGACGCCAAACATGATAGAACGTGGGAATCGTAGTAGAGCTTAACAGACCTAAACAGAGCATAACAGACAATGATGTGCCATGGTAGGGGATCTTAATGAACTTGGAAACACAATTCCTTTAAGTTTCATCTCTTGGATGCACCCTGCCTCTTTTTAATACTCCAATCATGCCTCAAGTGTGCTCATAAATTGTGGAGCTCCGCGCTTTTTTGAATCATGAAGATCATGGACATCGTGGCCTCAATATATACCCAAGTTTAAGTAATTCACCTCACAGACAGCAGAGGGTTCTATATTTAAATATAAACTGTTCCTTTAACATGACTCATATTTGCTGTTCTTCAGAGCTAATTACATGAACTTCATGTGATTTCAGATTATGTTTGAGACCTTCAACGTTCCTGCTATGTACGTGGCCATCCAGGCCGTGCTCTCACTCTATGCCTCCGGCCGTACCACAGGTCAGAGCACCGTTACGCAACAAACTCTCTGCTTTTCTCTTCTCACTGACATTAAAGCTTACTAATGAATAGCTTATATTTCATGTGATGGATTTTGCCCAGAATATTCTTTTAATAATTCAGCAGTCTCTCGACTCTTGATTTACTTCTCATGAGAAGCTGATAAAGGACTCATTGGTAGACTTTATATAACAGCAATGTACATAATAAAGCATGGCTCTCTAAAGCATTGATACTGTACATAATGCTGCAATATACATGACATATACAGTACAAGTACAAATGCTGTACTTCATGTTTTTAATAAAATTTTAAACAAATGTATTTCTCTAAAACTATATTAAGATTTGTTTGCATTTATATTTATTTTGTTGTTATTATTATTATTATTATTATTATTATGTGGATAAATTCTTAATGTTTTCTCACTCTGTGTTTTTTTTTGCACGTGTGTGTGTGTGTGTGTGTGTGTGTGTGTGTGTGTACAGGCATTGTTCTGGATGCTGGTGATGGTGTGACCCATAATGTGCCTGTGTATGAGGGTTACGCTCTTCCCCATGCCATCATGAGGCTGGATCTGGCCGGCAGAGACCTTACCGACTACCTTATGAAGATCCTTACTGAGAGAGGCTACTCCTTCGTCACTACAGGTGCTGCTTACATGCACATACACACACACACACACACACACACACACACACACACACACCCCTTCTTCCACATTTTCATCAATTAGATGCAAGCTTACACAATGTACAACCATACATTTCTTTTAAATAATTTGGATCAAACTCAGTGAAACCAGTGATACCAGTCCAACAACAACAACAAAAAAACCTTTTTAAAACTTCTTAGACCCTGTTTTGAAACTTAGTGAACGTAAAATAAACTTACACTATACAGGCATAACATCCTAGCTATAAGCTAGTTCAGAATATGAGATAAAACTGTAGCTGTATGAATATTATGAATATTACTCTAGTAGCCTTAGGTGATAATGCATTTACACTATTAGACTTTTTCCAAAAAAGTGTTATTTATCCATGGTTACTCTCCATCACAGCTGAGAGAGAGATTGTGCGTGACATTAAGGAGAAGCTGTGTTATGTGGCTCTGGACTTTGAGAACGAGATGGCCACAGCCGCCTCCTCCTCCTCTCTGGAGAAGTCCTACGAGCTGCCAGACGGTCAGGTCATCACCATCGGCAACGAGCGCTTCCGCTGTCCTGAGACGCTATTCCAGCCTTCATTCATTGGTCTGTATGACACCTTAACCAAACACACACACACACACACACACACACACACACACACACACACACACACACATACACACACACACTATTTATTTGCAATAGCAACAAGACAACAAGGAAAAAGGGAAATAAAAAAAATAAAAAAATTTAAATAAGAGATAATCATAGAACAGGTACTAACATTACTTTTCTTGTTTGGAATTTTCAAGTACTTTTATCCCAAATTTTCAAACAACCTTTTATATTATATATGTATAATATTCAGGAGAGAAAATGAAACTATATGGACAAAGCCTTGTGTTGGAAAAAAATATTTAATGACACAAAACAAAAAAAAAGGAGTGCCCACATATGAATGCATGATGATAGTAATATGTGAATATGATTAACTAGTAGTATCAGATGATTTGTATTTACCTTGTAGCAGTGGAATTGCTAAAATATAGGCATAATTATTCTAACAACGCTCACAAAACCTGAAGTCACCCAATGAAAAATTCACATCGTTAATAAATCTCGGTCTTCTTGCAGGGCACTGTGTGCAGTGTGATCAATGTCACAGGGTGGGCATATAGTTTTACATATGATGATCTCTTGTTGAGATTGACACACACACACGCACACACACACACACACACACACACACACACACACACACACACACACACAGAATTTACTGTATCCACTTCCATACAGTGTAATATCATATATAACCATCTTTGTTTCTGTTCTCCATATTTTTAAAGGTGTATTTCCTGGCATACAGGAAATAGTGATGACTATATACACACTTTATATATAAAATTGCATCTCAACTACATATTTTACTAAAATAACTAGAGATACACACCTTATACATTTAAACACACTATACATACATTTCCTACAGTTATATTTCATTATACTGTATACAGTATATTATATGCACTATATTATTTATGCACCACTTGTATTTGCATCACCATTTACACCCATCATTCTATTAATGCTTACTTTTTCTTACCACCTCAAGCAAGTATACACCCCCCCCACCCCTGCTACATATCTGTAGCCATCTCAGAAAGAGAAATCTGTGTGACAGATCACCTTTTGGTGGCAATTTGAATTCCCAGCAGTGCCGTAGAACCAGGGGCTCATGATCTATTTAAAGGTCTGATCTTCTCTGGTCTTCCTGAATCCACTCATCAGTCTTTGTCAGCTCATGCGAGAGAGTTGGAGGTGTGCTCCTTCCTCCTTTAATTAACACTTCATACTTCTGTTGGAGCCTTGATGCGGGAAAGCTATTGTTTGTGAAAAACGAATGTAGTAGCAATCATTAATTACTGTAGTTACATGACAGTTATGCATAGGACATACAGTGGGGTCCAAAAGTCTGGGATGTAATAATAATAATAATAATAATAATAATAATAATTTCGAAACTCTTGGATCTAGAATTTGATTTTGATAATCTCCAAAATCTTGTCTGAAGCCCCATCTCTGAAAGACATTCCATGAAAATCCACACATAACACATAACCCTGCATAATCCCGCTAGCAAACAGATAAACCCACATTAAGATTGTAAAATACAACCTCCTTTGTGAAGGTAAAAATTAGTTGAGTGAAGCTTTAAACTGACTACTGATGATATGTATAGATGTATCAGCAAAATGGGCTAAAATTATTCATTGAGAGTACACAGAAAATCGATGCTGCATTTCACCATGAATAATCAATCACCTGACACTACTGTTGCTAATAGGCTGCATGACTGTACATTCTGGGGTAGAAAGAAATCAGCGAAAGTTGACTGCTCTTCATACTAATTCATAGCATGCTGTGTGTTTTTACTTATGTCCTGGTGTTGTTTATGATTCCACAAAAAATTTAAACGTTCAAAATGTATTAAAAGTAAATAAAACTATATAGGTACAAATTTCTTTTTCCTTCAAAGTGAGACAAAGAGATTACCCTGGATATCCCATTTATACCAAATAGCCTTCCGATTAAATCGTATACTGCAATATGGTACTTTATTTATTTACAGTCAAATACTCTCAGTGTTAGTGTGTGGAAGTGTGAAATCTTTAAAATTTGTTAATCTTATTCTCTGCCGCTTTGCTGTCTCTGTGTAGGCATGGAGTCGGCTGGCATCCATGAAACCACCTACAACGGCATCATGAAGTGTGATATTGATATCCGTAAGGACCTTTATGCCAACAACGTGCTGTCTGGTGGCACCACTATGTACCCGGGTATCGGTGACAGGATGCAGAAGGAGATCACAGCACTTGCCCCCAGTACCATGAAGATCAAGGTAAGACCTACCACTATGATTCTTTGGTTTTTCTTTGACCTTTATGAAGATTTTTTTATGTGATATCTTTCCCCCTTTGAATGTTGAACAATGTCCAATTTGTTATTTCTCATTTTAAAGTAAAATGTTTTATTCAATAAATTATTGAAAATTAAATACAATATATTGCATTATTTGGTATCGAATTTTGTGCAGTATCTTCCTACACATCTGTTGTTTTCAAAAAGTTCTTGCTTTGTCATTTTCATAGTTCATTCTAAATTTATTTTCCAAAAAAGAGCCCAGTCAAAAGTAAGCATCCTCTAAGATATTCCAGTGTTTGATGATACCCCTGATGCTCCTGTGCAGATGATCGCCCCTCCTGAGAGGAAGTACTCTGTGTGGATCGGAGGCTCCATCTTGGCTTCACTCTCCACCTTCCAGCAGATGTGGATCAGCAAGGATGAGTATGACGAGGCCGGGCCCTCCATCGTCCACAGGAAGTGCTTCTAAACATCATGTCCCTGCTGGGCAGTTCCCCTGGACTCTGTCTCCTGTCTTCCCTTCAGGCTTTCAGTAAAGAATCCACAAAGTGCTGTTTTGGTGTCAGTGCAAGAGCCCATGTCCAAAAATTCATCCCTGCAGTATATTGCTCAATAAATGTGTTTTCTGTATTTTGCACCATGTTGCCTTTTGTCTTGCATCGTTGTACATGTTTACAAGCTACATAACATGAAAAAATATCTAGTACAATCATTTTGTAAAAAAACATCATGAACTATTTACTTTCACTTATTATAACTGGGATTTAACTTGATAAATGAACACTAGCGCATTTAACATATAGCCCATACGCATAGCATATAATACTATTTATTCAGTGTGGAGACTGGAGATTTTTACAAATTTTTCTTACTTAATTTTAATTAAAAATTTTACACTTGCTTGCTCACTCACTCACTCACTCACTCACTCTACTCACTTACTTACTCACTCACTCACTTTAATACTTACTTACTTACTTACTTATTTATTTAAACTTTACATAAAGTGGTTTGTGTAAATGGACTTTGATTACAGTCCTTTCCAACCAGCTGGCAGAAATACGAGGATGATGGCACAGTCAGTTTCATGGTAGATTGTGACATAAAGGGCAGTTCATTTATCACTGTCATGGGACCTGTTGCATAATTTCTATTTTGTCATTTCTGAATGTGAGAAGGTAAAAAGCTGGATAATATTAGCAATGGGTGAGCGATAGATTCTGACTCATCTAGTCTATGATGGAGGCTACAAATAAAGTAGCTAAACCTTTTTTTTAACCATATAACACAATATAGATTATTTTTACTGCTAGAGGTAGAATACAGTACATGTCTGTAGTCTATTTCTATGGATTATAGTTCATATTTGAGTTTATAATTTTCAGTTTTATATTTAAGGTTTTTTTTTTCCAGTTTTAGTAAACATTATTAACTCACTCACTCACTGATTCGCTAAACTACTTAATCCTACAGGGTCTCGGGGAGGCTGGAGCCTATTTAATCCGACTGGTGTAGGTGGGGTACATTCTGAACAGCTCATCAGACCATCGCAGGGCCAACACCCACAAGCATTCACACTCACATTTACACCTAGGGATAATTTGGAACAGCCAATTTGCCTAATGTATTTGGACTGTGGAAGGAAACCAAAGTACCCGGAGAAAACCCATGTAAGCATGGGTACACAGAAATGCCCTTGCTAAGCCTGGGACTTGAACCCAGGACCTTCTTGTTGTGAGGCAGACAACCTAACCACTACACCATCATGCCACCCTAGATTGTTACCATCATTCTAAAAAAATGTGCTTTGTACTTATAAAGGAAAGTGATTCAGCTTTAAGACAGCAGCTACAAGGGATTCAAGTCTGAGAGATCTGTTTTGGTGTATGTTGTAATTTTTACATAATCTTGGGTGAATTATCCTTCATAATGTCCACTGGATGGCAGACTACTACAGGTTTTAAGGCAACAGGTCGGTTAGAGTTAAAGTAAACAGTCCTGTAACTATAAACAGAGTATTTTATATACAGGTAAACAGGCAAGTCAGTAAAACCACTGAGTCACTGTGAATTTGGTAATGAATTTCTTCCATTACAAAATGACAAAATGGTTCAGTTTCACATTGAGAGTCGACTCTAGCAATAATAATAATAATAATAATATTAATAATAATAATAATAATAATAATAATATTGCAACCATAAAATAAATAAGTGATTAAACTAAGATCATGTAGTCATAAGGATATGTGTAATATGTAATATGTAAAGGATAATTTTTTTCTTAAAAAATTGTGAATAAAATAAAATAAAATGTAAAATTTAAAGAAAACAAACTGATTAATAAATACTCAAATTGTCAAGCAAACATAAAAAACAAAGAAATAAAATTTGTGCAAAGCTAAAGAAGAAATTTTAAATTTGATTCACGTTTTTTGTATTAAATATGTTTATTTTACTATTTCAGAATGATGTAATTGTTGCTTTGAGTAATTTTTATTTTATTTTCAACGGCATATCAAAAGTAAATAGATACCCCTTGTTACATAGTTTTATCTGTGAAAGTCATCTGAGCAAACTTGTTTATATATATATATATATATATATATATATATATATGCATGTTCTCCCAGTGCTTGCGTGGGTTTCCTCTGGGTACTCCGGTTTCGTCCCACAGGCCAAAAACATGGACAGTAGGCTAATTGGCTGTTCCAAATTGCCCCTAGGTGTGTGTGTGTGTGTGAATAGTTGAGTGAGTTGGCCCTGTGATGGCCTGGTGAACTGTCCAGGGTGAGTAATATATGTTAATATACACGTACTGCCGTGAGGTATCTCTATCAACTTGGCTAAAATGTATAAATGTTTCAAAAATGATGCTGTCTATTTCCTTTTGATATGTCTCTATAAATTTAAATTCCAGATTGCAAGGCTGAACCCTGATGTACAGAGTGAAGCTGCCAAAAATAGAGACAGAATTTGTCACATAAGGAAGAGAACACTGAAATTCGCCAAATAAAATGTGACCATTTTTTAAATGATCAATTCAGGTTTGGTTTTCTTGGGTATTTTTTATCAACTCCTCTGAACGTACTGTACATCAGCGAAACGAGGTCAGCACGATGTAGGTCAGCAGCATAGCTGCCATTCTGTGGGCAAACTTAAACACAGAACACACTCTCTCATACATACACACCGAGGGAGACGGCGTCATTTTTAGATATCTCACAGGTCAATAGAAGGAGAGCAATGACCCAACGCTGTTGCGATGAAGGATGATGTTATCTAGTTTTTGGTTTTAACTCATTAGAGAAATATTTTCTCATAGCTCAAATGGAGAAAAGTGTCTTTACAGCAAGCATCTTTACACAACAAGGTTCAAGTGCCACTGATGCCTGAAATACTACAAAATACTATTTGATAATATTCCATCATCTTTCAGAGGGACATTTTTCAAAGATAGAATCCACTGTCCAGCAATTTACTGGAGACAGAACCAAATTTGATGGGTACAGATGAATACACAAGGCATTTTTATTGTAGTACTCGACTTCCCCCTTCCTTGCTATTACATGCCATCAAGACCTACTTTTGCAGCTCTGGTAGGTAGTAAATAATTGCCGTTGTACTACAGGAATGATTAGTTTTACTGATTCTGTCCCAGATTTCTTACATTGCATCTGATATGGACAAGTCCAGGTGAAAGCAATGATAGTTTAACGTCTGAGTGATGAACCCAAACACAATAAAAAGATAAACAGAAAGACAATTTAAGTGTAAGGGAATGAGGGCAAAAGGAAATCCAGCATAGGATCAAACTGAGCTCAGAGAGATTGCCAATGTGCCAAGGAAGTCGACTGAGGAAACTCTCTCTAGCTGTGTAATGTAAATTTCCAAACTCCCATCTGTCCTACACACAGTGTGTCCTTACAGAGATTGTCATGTTAGATCTCACTGGTTAATCTGTACTGAAACATTAAGCAAGACAAACAATAAGAAAGAAAGACAGATTGCTAACAAGTTAATGAAAAATTCTTGAGTATGTATAATAATACATAATGCTTGACATGATGATTTTGGATGTGAGGTGTGAGCATTTGGTGTCTACAATGAGTGTTACCTAATAATCAGCCACTCGTTAATTTTTTTAATTTAATTTTATTTATTTATTTTTACTAACCAACGGGACCAAAATATCTACTGTATATATTTTATTACAAAATGAGTTGTAAAAAAAGTTTTGATGGAAGCATTGTAATCACACCCTGACCACACCCATGCACGGATTTTTACAAAACTTGGTGGGGACACTACTCTACCCGAATCTCAGAGATGACTTGATTTTGGAATATCAGGGGGATGGTTAGAACAAGGTCACAAAGTTTTGGAATTAGAGTGAACTTTAAAACAAGTGACAATAGATATGTCATGACTATGAAACACAAATAGGTAACCATATATGGAGTTTCACATGACACAATTACCACTGACTTTGAGTGACCTTGAAAGGCCAAGCCCCAGACATTTATAATGTCCATTTAATATAAAGCTTTTGTTCACTTGTTCCAACATTTTTTTTAAACACAACACAATGAGCTTTTCAAGGGATGATATAATGATATATGATATACTGTAATAACAGGTTATTAAAGATCCACATCTACAAATTCAATCTTGCATGTCCTTGATAAGGTATTCACATTCTTTTATTCATTATCTGTACTGCTTATCCTGTTAGGGTTGAGACCAATCCCAGCTTATGTCGAGTGAGAGGCTTGATCATTTTCAGTGTCAGTCACCTGCTCTTTCTCTGAGAATCTGGGTGGGGTTTGGTCATGTATTGTGACGAAATGTACCAGACTCTTCAACAAAACTAGAATTCTAGTTTGCACGAACACAAGGTCACTTGAGAACAGCAGCTGATGATGAACTGATGATTAGAAATGAACATGGACATGGTCTGCTTATGAATATCAGTGATTTATAGGGGAATCATTGTTAAACCATCAATACAATTTAGCAGTCGAATCTCTACTGTATATGTAATCTTCTGTGTGTGTGTGTGTGTGTGTGTGTGTGTATCCTCCAGTACTGTTTATATTTGCTCTAGATTTTCTTTCTGGAGTTCTTATCCCCCTCCTTCCACGGTGCATATCTGACTCTCACAGTATCTGGGCATCTTTCCCTCCAACACCACAAAGCTCCCTCACTCCCTTCCTCAGACTCTCGCTCTCTCACTCACTCACTCCCTCCCTCCCTTCCTCTCCCCTCACAGACCCTGGCTGTTCGCACCCAGTAGTGGTTGGATTTGTGGACTTTACGCTGCTTGTCAACGCAGGGATGCTGTTACGGAGCGTGTGAAAGTGTCTGCAGCTGGAGGTGAGTGCTGCTCTTCTTTACTGGTTCTATCCTTCCTTCTAGATCTTGATGCAGTAGTTTGATTTCACAGCAAAATCATTAGAGTGTTGAAAAAACACCTGCAGTACTATATTGGTGCCTACACTTGGAGGTAATCATTCCTCATTCAGGATCTTTGCTGTGCTTACCAATAGTTTGTTACAGGTACACCAACTTGCCCCATTTCCATCCATGACAAATTGCCATCCTGCAAAAGTGCAGCAGTTTCTTCTACGTTCACACAGTTTAAAGTAAACAACTTTATACTGCTGTGTAGCAGGCTTCAATTTCATAATTCCTATTTTTATCCTGGAATAAATTGCATTTCGGACCCTCAAGGAAGATATGCTTCCTATTAACCTTTTTCCCAAACTCTCTTGGGATGCAGTGTAGTAGGATTTTTCACTGAAAGCAATGTGCAGTAATTACACAGACCATGAAGGGATGTGTGTTATTGGTGTATTTTGTCTATTAGTAATCCTTTAGATTTCTTTACATACTGTTTAATTCAATTAGTTGTACCATAATAAGCTTTAATAGGGTTTATGGAGGCCTTTTGAAATCAACCCTTCAAAAATAAATAAATAAATACTACTAATCATGCCAGTAATAATAAGTATAATTATTATCATTCATTCACTTATTTTCTGAACCACTTAATCCTAATTAGGGTTGCGGGGAGGCTGATGCCCATCTCAGCCAACTCTGGGTGAGGGCAGAGTGCACCCTGGACAGCTCGCCAGGCCATTGCAGGGCATAATTATCATCATTATAAATATAATTTATAATTATGCATAAATTATATTATATAAACTATATATTAAAAATTTAAATATGATGACAATGATGATCATTATTATTATAATTATTGTCATTACTATTATTATTTTTATTATTATTATAGTATACTGTAGCTCTGTAGGTTCCATAGTTTCTTTAAAACATTTATGCAGAATTGTCTAATTATATAAAAATGTAGTGTGGCATTCATCTATTCATGCTTATTTATATTTCTCTTTCTTTTTATTAAATCTCTGCATTGTTTATTGCAAACAAATATCAAAGGTGCACAGTTTTTGTCACACTTTTACATTTGCCAGGTAACTTTGAAATTTTTTTAAATTATTTTTTTAACAATTTCACAAAACATGAGCAGGACAAGGTATATGTAAACAGTACAATAGGCTTTACATTTTGTACCAGGAAAGATTCTCCTTTGATTTTGTAATCCTTGTGTAAATTGTGTTTTGTAATCTCTAGGTCTATAGTTTCCCTTATTTATTTTCTCCTCCTTAGGGAATAAGGGAAAATGAGCATCCTGCTGCGCTGAAGATGGGGAGACTAATTTAATACTGATTCAGTGATATTGTAAGATAAATTGCTTAAAAAGAGGACAAGGTTTTTTTTTTAAACTGCTTACACTGCATGGTCCATTGAGAATGTTCATATGGAAACATTTATTTACTTTATCTTTGTTTGTCTATTATTACCTGTGCTGTTATACAGTATGTTGGGTTACAGCATTAAATATGATTACGAGTTAACTATTTCTAGAGGGCTTTCTAGCAACAAAAAGGCTTATAACACATCATTAAGGCTTATTAAGTGTCGTAGCACTGGTCATGTGGTGAGGTAAAACAAAAACGAGATCATTAGACTCACAGTAAGGGATCAACACTAAGTTGATATTTTGGGGGTTTTTTGTAAGCCCAGCTATAAAAAAGAAAAAAAAAACTATTATTTATCCATTCACTATTTATGTATACTACTTATCCATCAGGGTCGCTGGGAAGCCGGAACCAATCCCAGCTGACTTTAACCAAAGGCAAGATACACCCTGAATAGGCTGCCGATCAATTTCAGGGCTAACACAGAAACAAACAACTTTTCATACGCTCACACTACTGGCAATTTAGAGAAGCCAACTGACCTAATGTGCATGTTTTTGGATTGTCGATGAACCTGGAGTACTCGGAGGGAACGCACCCAAGCATGGACACACTACCTAAAACTTAACACAGAAAGGCACTTCTTGGCTACGAAATTTGAACCTAGAACCTTCTTGATGTGAAGCAACAGCCCTAACCACTGAGCCACCATACTGAGATTACTTTTAATTATATTTTTTAACACTGGGATTTCTCATTTGCTGGAAGTTCATATATTAGCGATGTAACTTTCTGATGACATCACCTTGATTCATTAAAGCGGTAAGCTCTAAAAAAAAAGCAATTATACTAGAAATTAAGATACTGTGTGAATATATACTTTGCTATGTTGACTTTGCATTTGGGCATGGCAGAGGTCGTCACCATGTTGACCTCTGGCATTATTTTATATCTCAGGCACACACTAGTCTAGAAGGATCCACTGATGCATCAATCATAGCTGGATACTCATCTTGTTAGAGATTTTACAAAGAACTATAAAAAGATAAAGTATATTATTATTGTAACTAGGATACCCACATTCTAACACCATTGGCGTCAAATTATAATAATTGCCTCAAAGATTTTGCCACCATCATCACGAATCCACCAAAGTTCCCTCAGGATCATCACAATTCAATCCCATGACCACCCACACTCATCATGATTCTCCCAAATCATGGCGATTGTGGACATCATGGCCCCAGTGTAAACCCAGGGCTTTTTTTTTTTTTAACAGCTCATTAAAGGACCATACAAACTCACCAATTATAAAGCACAGCAGTGTTCAGATTCAGTCCTTTCCTTTGATGCTCCCTGCCTGTTCTAGTACTACAAGTACTTTGCCCTACCTTCAAATCTGATTGTTTGACCTGTGCATACCCAACTGTGAATAGAGCTGTGTTTTGGATAACTTTGCCTGGCTATTTATTTATCTGTACAGCTTAGGGTCATGGGGAAGCTGGAGCAAATCCCAGCTGACTTTGGTTGAAGGGGACAGGGTCGTCCTTTTACAGCTCACCAGTCCATTGCAGACCAACACAAACAACCATTCACACTTCCATTTAAGCTGTCCAGGGCATATCCCGCCCTGGACCAGAGTCAACTGAGATGGGCGCCAGCCTCCCCATGACCTAAATTAGGATTATGCATCTTAGAAGATGAATGACTGACACTTTCATTTATCCTGGGGCAATCCAGAAAAAAAAAAACAAAAAAAAAAAACAATTAGCCTATGTGCTTGTCATGGGGAGAACATGCAAACTCCACACAGAAATGACCTCACCAACCACAGGGCTCAAACCCAGGACCATCTTTTTGTGAGGTAAGAGTGCTAAACACTACACCACTGTGCACCCTGGTATTAACACCAACATTATCTAATTGGTAAATAAATAAAAAAATAAAATAAGAGCACTTTGTGATATCAGAAATTATCAGAGCTAAGCACACAAGGATCAAGGTGAGTGAGGCACAGAGGATTTATTGAAGAGGCTTCAACATCAACCAGCACAGCAACCATAGTCACTACCACACCAAACGCTCAAAAGATTCCCACAAAAATATAGTGGCATGAAAAAGAAAATGCACAGTAGGCAAACTGTAAAAGACCTTTGGGGCAGTCCTAATTCGTGGTCAGGCAAGCAGAAGTCCAAGACAGGCAAACAGTTTTCAAAGATAATCCACAAGGCCAGGTACTCAGAAATAAGGCAAGAGTTCCCAAACCAGTCTGGAAGGTCTAAGTACCTTCAGCAAAGTTCTAGTGAAGCTTACACAGCAGGATGATTTCATCAGAAGCACATAGAATCATGAGCAAGTGCTGTTGTCGCCACGCCTTGGCCTTTTATAGGGCTGAGAGGCCTGACCTGGAAGTGTTTGTTGCCTTGTTGACCTGCAGTGAGAGTGCCGGTCTGTGGTGCTCACCGGCTCTCCCTGTTGGTCTGGAGGTGCAGTGCTATCCTGAGTCATGACAGAAGTACTAAACTTTTGATTGGTAACTAGGATGGAGCCTCTTTTAGCCAACTCTTGGTGAAGGCTGGGGACACCCTAAACAGCTTCCCAGTATATCAGGGGACAAACACACACATGACCATTTACACTCGTAATGTGGAACAGCCAGTTAGCCAAACGTGCATGTCTTTGGACTGTGGGAGGAAAGCAGAACACCTAGATGAAACCCACGCAATCACAGGGAGAATATGCAAACTCCACAAAAAAACACCCTTGTTGAGGGCGGACATGCTAACCACTACACCATCATGTACTCACAGTAAAAACGTGAAATTTGAGTTACTGCTACTACTTTAAAAGCTGCTGTTTAAACAAACAAACAATCAAATTCTGATTTAGCAATTTAAACAGTCCATTGTATATTTATTTATTTATTTGTTTTTTTAGATCTATTGCTTGGTTAGGTTTGCAGTGGCACAGTGGTTAGCATGTCCGCCTCACAGCAAGAAATTCCTGCGTTTGAATCGTGGGTTGGGGTGTTTCTGTCTGGAGTTTGTATGTTCTCCCTGTGCTTGCATGGGTTTCCTACGGTGGCCGGGAAGTGCAAAAAAAAAAAAAAACATTTTAAGAAAACAAAAATACATTTTCAGAAAACAAAAATACATTTTATGAAAAC
>JAQMYF010000024.1:31800666-31814129 GCA_030014195.1 Neosilurus mollespiculum | reverse complement strand
CACTTCACTATGGCTGACAGGCATTTAGGCCACACCTCTTTCACTGTGAATACCAAGCACAGAGTCCACACCTCCTTCACTGTGACTGACAGTCACTGAAGCCACACTTCACTATGGCTGACAGGCATTTAGGCCACACCTCTTTCACTGTGAATACCAAGCACAGAGTCCACACCTCCTTGACTGTGACTGACAGACACTGAAGCCACAATTTCACTATGACTGACAGGCACTGATGCCTCAGTTTCACTGTGGCTGACAGGCACTGGGGCCACAATGTGACTGACAGCCACTGCGACCACACCTCCTTCACTGTGACTGACGCACTGAGACCACACCCTCTTCACTGGGATTAACAATATATTTTGTCCCCATTAAAACATTTAAAATAGCATGAGTGCACACACACACACACACACACACACACACACACACACACACACACGCACGTTCAAACAGTGGGCTTAGTGCTCCTGTTTTCCCCAGGCTTTGGGGCTATGTGCTTTGGCCTGCGCTATATCATTATCGTAAATTGCCTTCTGATTCCATAGCAGCTTTCTGATGAGGGCACAGAGTGAGGAAGACAGCTTTGAGCCACTGGGAAAAATATAACTGGATGTACACTAACTCATTCCTAAAAGCACAGTAGGAGTCCATAAGTCTATAAAAAAAAACAGCTATTAAAGCAGCATCCATTCTTGGATGAAGTACTGTACTCATTTTTACCCGACACTCTCACTCTGCCATTCATCATCATAAAGCAAAGAACTTTGTAGGTGCATTTCACAAAGTTGTGTTGTTAAAAGTAAAGAAATGTGATGGGATTATAGGGTTTGTGTGTGTGTGTGTGTGTGTGTGTGTGTCTTAATTTGTCTTAATTGTCATCTAGTTATTAATTAAAGTTTATTTTTAGCTCAAATTTATATAAAGCCTTGGGGTAGAAAACAACAACAACATATAACAATAATAATAATTATGTAGAAATTGCCCATTATATACAGAGATGACAGGAAAATGAACCAGAAATTGAATGCCTGTCCTCCTGCAAATGTAACAGATCATAAAAGGCTCTTACTTTTTCAGCTCTACAAGGCTGATATCAGATGTTAAATAAAACATGCATACAGTATAGACTCCTTTCTATTACTGAATAAATAGTATATTCAAATTATCGTATATTTACGTTGGGTTAAGTTATGATGTAATACAGAAATGATTGTGTTCTAAAAACCTTCAAGATTACCACCACATTAGGAGTGTTTCACGTTCAGACAGGGAAGCCAACATGGTGGTGTGTTGTGATTTAGTGCTTTCCAGTGAGAAAGTCTGGAGTGTGAAAGAGAAATAGCAAGGTTCAACAGATGTCCTTATTCAGCACTAAAATGAGTAACTCTGATTTATCTATTAGATTACTGAGTTGGATAAAGTGCTGTCTGCCGTTCTGATTTATGAGCAATTAGCTGTAGGGTAAAGATGAAATCATTTTGTCTTGGTACTAAAGTTGATTTTCTGAATGAAATTCTTCAGTGATGTGTAACCTTATGTAACATTAGAGCGTCGTCATAGTTTCTTTGGGGAAAGTATTAAAAAAGCATCGAAATGAGGCAATTTTGTGCAGTGTCTTTGTATTACATGAGTATTGTGTTAAACAACTGTAATTTCCTGACGTTAAAAAAACACTTCTCATTATCTGAATGCAATGAAACTTGGCAGTTTTTAGAACAAGTGTTAATAAATGTTCATCTGCCTTAAACAAATGTCCATACAAGGTAATTTCATATTCGTAGTTGTTTAGTCCAGTGAAGTGTATGATTATGGCAGTAGCCCAGTACTGGAAGCAATGTATAGTTACAATGCCATTATGAGGCATTGTACAGATCAAAAGCTCCGAATGTAAACAATGGCATTCAGAGCACTGGTACTGGTATTGATGGGGAGGCTCGCCATCCTTTGCCGGTGCAGTGTCTGTATCACTAATGCTATTATCAACCTCACAAGCAACATCTGATGGATAAAAGTGGAAGCAAAGACTAATCTTCATCTTCTGTGCACAGGCATGAGATTACAGAGATATTGGAAGCCAATGATGGTCATCTACGGAATATACATTTTTACCTGAGCGTCCCACAATGTCACATGAGCAAAAATACTGGCGAGAGTAACATCGACAGGTCTGCCAGGCCAGGCCAAAATAGGTTTTCAGTCTCTCTATATTAATTCCATATTTATCTTTAAAATGATTGAGATAATAATTAATATATATTTTTATATTATAAGACTTATAGCCATATTTATTTGTTGGTTTGTTTATGTATTTAATATTGACTGAGATGCGATTCCATATGTCTTTTCCTAACTGTGGTTAAAAGTAGGTTTGGATTTGTTTTGCTCTGTCTTCAACTTATCAGTATAACCTCAGTATTCGTTACTAATTAGAACTTTTATATTAATTGTTTAATCTGTTGGTAGGTATTTATATCAAGACCTAAAAGACATTTTTAAGCAAGCAGCAGTCTCTCATTCACACTGAAATGTTGTCTATTCTCAATGGTCATCCAAAAGAGCAATCCTAAAGTAATGACATGAAATTGCTTGAAATTACTACTGAAGATAGACCTATATGGAAGCTGGAGGATGGATTGCTTTAAATGTGTAAAGTATTCACTCTAAGAGTGAGGAGCAAGACTGCAGATGGTAACGTTAAGCCTCGTGCCCTGTACAGATTATTCAATTAGATTGTATGAAGTCTGATTGATGAGAACAAAGTGTTGTCTCAGAGCTTTTTGCTGTCATACTGCAGCAAATAAGATCAGTCCTTAAGAGCTTGTTTTTGTCTTAATCGTTGTCAATTTATGCAGCCTGAGGGCATCTCATTGACAAATATAGGTGGCTAGATTTGCATTTAAAAGTTAAAAACTTTTTAAAAAAAAAATCTGGATCACATATTTACAGTACAATGAAAACTTCAACATTGTATATGATGCAGGAATCCAGATTTACTGTAGAAATCTTGAATAAAATGATAAACAGGTGCGAGAGTGACATGGTGACGTGATGATTCTTATGATTCTCTGAGTCCAAGAATTTCACTGCCAGTAGTGATGTCTCATTGTTACCTGTGTATGACAAATAAACTTGAAACTTGAAACTTGATGGCGTAGTGTCCTAAAAGGATAACTAGAAAAGTCGCAACAAGACAGTAATTTAAGAACTCATTCATATGATTGGCATTCAGGAAAAAAAACACCAGCAAACCAACTATAATATTAATGGAAAAATAGAAGTTCGGTTAGCTGTTACAGAAAATGATCACATTGAATACTCAATCCTGATTGGTCAATTATGGTATTCAGCTATATAGTACTATATACAATTGCTACAGAGTGCATAATTACGGGAGGCACTAAAATCATCTTTAAATCAATATAATTACTTTTAAGTAGTCATGTAATAAGTGATATAATGTATTTCAGGAAATTATCTAAAAAAAAAAAAAATGCCCCTTCGGGGGGGGGGGGGGGGGGTGTAAGTGGGGTCCTGATCCCCAGGCAGGGTTCATTTCATGATGATGAATGACTCACTGTACAATGTCTCTTGCATAATCAACAGTGGGATACTGATCCCACCCTGAAGTGGTTACACAACAACACATTGTACTGTACTTTTTATCCATTTATAAACACATTATTGTTCTGGAAAATCCACAAAACAAGTTCTTGCTACTGCATATATTGACTCATTTCTCACTCATTTGCCGAACTGCTTAATCCTATTATGGTTGCGAGGAGACTGGTGCCTATCACAGCCAACACTGGGCGAGGGCGGCACCAGGACCGTCTTGCTGTAAGGCGAATGTGCTAACCACTACACCACTGTTCCGCCTACTGTATATATTATAAAAGCTATAAACAGGTGGACCTGACCACTCCCTTTTATTTAAGTATATATCATTATCAGCGAGAAATAGCCTTCAATTTGATTTGCACTGTTAGTATAAGCAGCACGGTGGTGTAGTGGTTAGCACATTCTCCTCTCAGCAATAAGGTCATGGATTTAAGTTCGGAGAGGGAGAGGGAGTTTTTGTTTTGAGTTTGCATGTTCTCTGTGCTTGCATGGGTTTCCTCCTTTTACTTCAGTTTCATCCCATAGTACAAAGACATGCACATTAGGCTAATTAGTGGTTCCAAATTGCAGTTATTCACCTCAGAATCGGTTAGTATCTTTGACTTGTCCCGTTGCGTCTCAGGGATTATTCAGTGATGTCCACCAAGCCTAAGGTGGATAATTTTATTTTATACTATTTAATTTTATTAATAAACAGTTGTTGCTGTCTAAGATCCCATTAGGCATAAAGAGCAGTGAATGAATGATTTTATTAAATCCAGCTATTAAATTTGACGCCTATAACTCAATACCATTACAATTACAAACGTCATTGGGAAGCATCCATCCCTCATCTATGCTGTTTATTTATCAGGGTTGTGGGGAAGCTGGAAGCCAATCCCAGGTCACTTTGCATAAAAAGCGGGCATAACACTTACCATTATACTACCATTACAGACCGCCCGAAATACATTAAAAAAACTTCCAAAGAAATGCATTACAGTCTATTTCCAATCGATAAAAACTCATTTTGAAAAAGATTATAAGCTACAAGAAATGCATCAGCACACAATAGGAATAAGTCGAAATAGTTCCTTATGATTTTTTTTTTTTCACCATGATGACAGGCTAGCTAGCTCCTAGTTAGCTAAATAATATCCCTGAGTCATAAACTAGAAGAGGCTCTGTTTGTATTTCTCAGTTACCTAGCAACAAGCCTTTTCAAACCTTTAAATAATTGAGGTGAGGGAACTGTATGTCCCCTTTCTCATGTTGAAAATATTAATTAATGACTTCCACCAGAAACACACAGTAAGAGGCATGCCAACATTTGCTACAAGATGCTTCATAAGTATTAATACAGGTTAGCCTACTTAAGCAAACTCTGAGAGAAGAGTATCTCTACAGTGTATTGTTTTGCTGAACTGCTAAGGCCATTGTAAAACTCTTCCGTTTTCCAAACCAAACACATGCACTGCCTCATGAGTAATGGCGGATATTTTATATGTTAAATATTATATAAATATGCATTACTGAGTGCTTATCATAAAATGAATTTATTATACCAATACTTATACTGATAGTTGTGTTAGGAAGGTTTTTACATTCAGATTTCTACACGGAACCAATGGATTTGGTAAATGATTTTGGTAAAAGCCTTGAGGTGAATTCTGAATCCTACCTGTTTCTTTTGTCATGCAAACCCAAAAAGAATAAATATTTATGGATGCAAATCCTGAAATATAGCTGCAACCCCTGAAGCCTGTCTTCATGGCCAGAAGACTTGCTCGTAATTGCAGCCCCATTAACGTCTATTTACTCACTGTATATTCTTCTGCAGTGTTGAATAATGCAAGTCGACTGTGTCTGAAAATGCCTTTTTTTCACATTTCATCACCCTTTTTCCTGTGAATATATGTATTTTCTAAAGTCTCGTTGTCGTTCATGAGATCAGGCTCATTAACCGCTTTCGACCTATTATATTGATTTACCGCAATTCAATATTGTTGCGCAGTTAATGCCCTGCATCATTACACAACCTCAAGAAAACAGTTTTTATTTAGGATAGCATGTAGTTTTGCTCTCTCTTGGCAAAGCCTTTCCTAAAACTATAACAATAAGGTCTGTTGTCAACATTTTGTTCCTAACCCAATCTGTCTTTTTTTAATCAAGTTCTCTCTCTCTCTCTCTCTCTCTCTCTCTCTCTCTCTCGGCATAGAGAGCATCGCTAAAAAAGTCCTACAACTACAACAAGAAAAAAAAAAACAGACAAACTTGAGGCAATACATACAGCATATCACAACACAAATGCTGTATGGAGCTGCTTTGCTGGGAATCATTTTCCAATATACTAATAGAGACTTGAGATATATATACTGATCAGCCATAAAATTAGCACCACCTGACTGGTTGACTCATTTCACAATCACATCACAATCAGCATTGGCAGTTTCAGCAGTTTGTGCTACAGTAGCTCTTGGGATCAGACCAAACATACTTCACATAGCCTTCACTTCACATGTGCATCAATGAGAATCGGGCATGCATGACACTCTTGCCAGTTCACTGATTGTCCTTCCTTGGACCACCTTTGGTAGGTAGTTCCCACTGCATATCAGGTGCTTTCAATGTTATGGCTGATTGGTGCATAGCACCAATTATAGAACAGTGACTTAAACCAAAGATCACAGTGTTTAATTCACACTTAAATGCTGTGGAGTGGGAAAAGATAGTTGGCCATGCTGTTTCCCCCAGTCCATGTGTACAGAACTTAAACCTCATAAAGCTCTTTGTGTGTGTTGTTATCCATCTGGCAGAGATCCATGAGGTTCAAGAATGACTGTACAGTCTGGGCAGCCAAGCAGCAAATCCTGTGCACACTAACGCAAAGTCTGAGAGACGTGTTGAACTATGGCCTCTTTCAACCGGCTGTGGAGGGGAGAGAGAGCACCTTCTTGGAGGAGGAGAAACTTCTGCGTGATCACTCGTTTCCCATCACCAAGGATGTGCCCACCCTTGAGGTAATTTCATGATCAAACATGAGAGAGTCCAGAATGCTTTTAGTTGTTATGTGTCACTTAGGACTTAGTTAATTAGTATAAATGGCATGAACATCCTCTTTATTGGAGATATTTAGACAGGTATTTTTCTTTAGAATTAAGATACATAACCCATCATCTGGGAGGCATGATGGCGCAGTGGTTAGAACATCCGCCTCACAGCAAGAAGGCCTGGGATCAATTCTTGGGCCTGGGTGTTTCTGTGTGGAGTTTGCATGTCCTTCACGTGTTTGCGTGGGTTTTCTCTGAATACTCTCATTGGCTAATTGGCTGTTCCAAATTGCCCCTAGGTGTGAGTGTGAGTGAGAATGGTTGTGTGAGTGTTGGCCCTGCAATGGCCTGGCAAGCTGTCCAGGGTGTACCCTGCCCTCGCCCAGAGACCGCTGAGATAGGCCCAGCCTCCACGTGACCCTAATTTGGATTAAGCAGCTTAGAAAATAAATGAATGAATGAACCCATCATCTGAATAGTTAGTCTAAACCCCTAACCCTATCCCTGACAACAATACATTTTCAATCTGGCCCTGAAAGTGTAGCTCCAAATATAAATAACTGCAATAACTATTAGCTAATCTAACCCCTTTTCTCCTACCCTGCTAACATTAACAATTTAAAGGGAATGTGTCACCAATTGGGCATACGCACCAGGGACTGGCCATTTTTATTAAAAACCTCTCTTCACTAGAATTCAAGCGAGAGTAACTGGCTGGCAAAAGCAGCTCTTTTTCGCTCTGCCACATAAAAAACACCTAAATCTCCACTCTTATGTGCTTGTACCTGCTTTTCCCAAGCCTTTCTGGTTTAAAGGGGTGATCGAGCGAAATTATTGGCTTAACAAGGATAAACCAAAACACATTTGGCTACTTCAAATGCCATGTTTCTAAGATGTAAAGCCCAAACTAATGGAATATGGTTATGCCTATGTCCACCTTTAAAATGTGTTTCATTAAAAATAATTAAAAGCATGTTTTAATATAAAGTATTGCAAAAATGATGATAAGTGTGTCTGACACAAATAATAATATATGAATATTATGTAGAGTTTCCATTTATTGTCAACCGAACACATGCCAGTATTTGTTTTATCTCCCGTCATCAGTTAATCTTTGCAGAATACCAAAGTCCAGGTGAAACCACCTTCACAGGCTCAGTATTTCTCATTTAGTTGTTTTGCACCTTGTTTTAGTTCTGTCTGTTTTCATATAATCTTATTTGTCTTTTTACAATAACAAGGTGGTGTAACACTAGGAATAATCTTTCCTTTACCTCAAAACTACATATAGCATATATTTGAGGAGTCCACTTGCAAAACCTGCTAAGTCAAGTTGGTCAGTTTTTAAGAAAAATCAGATTTTTTTATAGGTATAGAAATTATCTGACAGAGTTTCGCTTCTTCTGCTACAACGGGACATGTGCAGGTGCCTGAAAAAGAGGCTAAGGGAAATCTCCTTTTTTTAATTTAATTTAATTTAATTTATTTTTTTTTTTTTACAAAACTTGACTTAGCAGGTTTTACAAGTGGACTCCTCAGTTGATTCACATTTACTATTTATTGCTTTGATTATAAAAATCTCATGGCATGAATCACAACCAAATGTTTAATTTAGTGAAAATTACAGGTTTTTCATTGCTTGTGTTGTTCGTGACTGTGTTGTTGATCGCCATTTTTATTGATTATAGTTCTGCGTTCTCACCACTAGATGGTGTGCACTAGATGGTATGTTTACATTCTCCAGATCGTAATGCTCATTGCACGTGTGATTGACACTTGCTGGTAGTAGCAGAAAAAAATAGTTTCAGATTGAAATCTTGATTAATATAAATTTATTTCCAAGAGAAAACACTGTACTTCACGTATATGTTTAATATACCTGGTAAATGAATAGGCAACTTTAAACCTTAGATATTTGTAAATTCTAAACACAAAACCTTGTATTCTATGTCTATACAACCACATAACAGTGTCCTGCTATGTGTATCCCTAGTTTTATTTCTCATGGTTTGGCTGTATTTATACAGCATTAGTGGCGTGGATGATCCTTGCCTGGCTTGTTTGACCTTAATCATAAATTATTGCATATGCCAAAATAAAAAAAAATCACCTTCTTACTTACTTAGATTCTCTCAGATCTTGGGTCTAAATAAAATTCATTCCAACTTGACCCGATGAAAAACAAGCATTTATTTAGTGGAGTATTTATTTATGTGCTGTTGCTGCTCTTGCTAAAAACATCACTGATCTTTGCTTAATAAATTCAATCCACTCTGAGATTTATATAGTGTTGATGGAATGTGTCCTCTATTTGCTTTGTCCTTTATGACTGTTGTTGGTCATTTAAAAAGCACACAAGCTTATAATTACAGTATTGACTTAAAGGTTTTAAGGTTTAACACTTCCATTACACGTGCAGGATATGAAGTACTCTTTATCCAATCTGTGGGAGTTAATGCATTAATGCATTAATGCATAATGGATGTGTCTTACTGCTCTTTCCCTGCTTTTGTTTTTCTCAGTTTCGCTACAAGAGCCGGGTGTACCAGCATGCCAACGTCAATGAGAAGCAGATTGAAAAGCTTCATACGCAGGTGAGATTTCATTGTACATACAGTAGGTCTGCATTATATCATGTTACACTTATGAAACGCCAAGCCTTGTTTTCATTTCTAATAACCAGAAAGCTGACTCAACACATATGTGGGCAACATACACATGGAAACTCTCTGAGAAACATCAGTGGAAGTTTTGCAGTGATTAGATTTAAGTTATGCAGCATATCTTTTGTTCTTTTGTCAAATTATGCAGGCTTATCTTGCACAGTATTATGAACTGATTTATGAAACGCTTGCAGCGGTCAGTTAACAGGCTGATGTTGGCATTCAATGTGCTATCATCAGCACTAATATGAATGCTGCATATTTATATTTATGCAAATTGGTTTAATCACCTGCCGAGTCAGACATGTTGAAATGTCAGGCATCAAGAGGAAAAATTTCAAAAAAATCTATTAAGGGATATCTAATTTATAGGAATATCAGTGCTAGGATTCATAAATAATGTATCAAGCTCCCATGCTGTATTTACGTATGCTTTGATTCCTTAGATGGTGCAAATCGTTGTATTTTTTAATGCAGTGAGTTAAAGTAAGAGTTTAATTGTGAAGGTCCTGCAGTGTGTTTGCATTGAGCTTTGTTTTCATGTGGTCATGCTTTAGTGCTCGGCCTGTTCGTTCTCTCTTGGCTCCTTGTCAGCAGCAATTTAGGTTTGTGCTTTTGCATTCTCTTATCAAGGTGGTGAATGTCTTCACTGGAACACTATCGCCTTTCGCAAGTTTGTGCCGGTTGAAAAAACTGATCATGTGAAACTATGCAGCTCTGTGAATAGTGGAAGTTTATCCGACTTTTCCTCAAAGAATACATATGTGCCTCAACCCACATCCAGTTTCTCATTAATGTCACATTGTTGCATATCCAGGCCCTAGGGCATGAAAAATCTATTTCATTTGGGAATCATTGATAATGATTAGATAATTTAATAGATTTTATATAGAACACTGGACCACTAAGAGAGCACCTACAGCAAGCCTAGCTATCCCCCATATCAAGCAAAAAAATCAAACAAACTCCCATCTTGCACCGCCATATTTTTACAGGAAAAAACAATCAAAATCCATTGCTCACAAACACAACATCAAAAAATGAACCACTACCCACAAACATAACCTCCTTGGCAGAGGTAACAAACACACAACCCAAAAGGAAAACAAAACCTTCCTAGCAGGGGTAACTACCTAATTCTATGAAATGCTACCTTAAACGTAAGATTTTTGATGAATATAACATACTTGCTATTCCCATCTCCTGCTCTACCCTCATTCTGTTATATCTCGGAATAACATTTTATGGGTGAAGAAATTGCCAAGGGTTTAATAAAAAAAAAAAATGAAATAATAAAGGTGTCTGAATTTGCATACTTCTGTTATTATATTTTAATGCATAATATTATTAAATAAATATGAACTGTAGTGCATGAAGTTTAGATGAGTATTGTTGTCTCAAATTGAATACATCAAGCTGTACACTTAGTGGAAATGAGGCACAATTTCCTGTTTGCTTTGGTATAAATTTCCCTTTCTCAAGAATATAGAGAAAATTCCATCCTGGAGTAAAGTACAATCAAGTCAAAACAGATTAAGTGCAGTGCAGACATTTCCTACTCTGTTTCCAAGACCTATTCTGTACCCATTTCTCATATATACTGCAGGTTCATCTTTGAAATAAAAAAGTTTATTGCTTTTTTCTGACCCATCTTTAAAAGCTGTTTGTGCTGCTGCACTGCATTTCCTTTTGTGATTCGCTTTAAGATAGAAACCCTTCAGTGCATTGCTTTTATATCTCTCAATCGCTTGAGGAAACTATCAATGATATTGGATGTTTTTTTTGTTTTTTTTTAAATAAAGGTCACAAGGGAGAGTAATTCCCGGTTGCATTGCATTTCACATTTATCAGTGCATTGCAGCAGGGCCACACAGAAATGGAATCACGCTCAGGGGTGTCAGTGTAATCAGTGAGAAGCGAAGGGTCCAAAAGCATTACTTTCCAGGAGCATTTGCAGTCCATGTAATAAGGAATGCACTTTAAAGTTTTTTACTGTGTTCGTAATTACTTCTGAATTGTGTGTTGAGTGCTTAATCATCAAGCTTTTTAAGAATTCCTAAAGATAATAATAATAATAATAATAATAATAATAATAATAATAATAATAATAATAATTAAAAAAGATGACCAATTACACAGGGGTTTTTTTTATGGAAATTATTTTTGTGAGGCAAAAATGATTTATATGTGTGATATTTTGTTTGCCCAGACCATAAGAATTTTCTTAGAGTATACAATGTTATACTGTTAATGTTATGGTGTAAACAGACACTATAATTGAAAAAATCTGATTTGGGTTTTTATAGTGACCTAAAAAAATATTGGGATATTATATTGGAATCAAGTCAGTACAGTATGATTGCATGTATAGATGGTAATGTTTAGGAATAAAAATATATACTGTATATAATAAAATCATCACATCACCTGCATTCAATATGACACTTCCCAAAATTTCCTGCACCATTCCAGTCACCTGACCAACATGCATCGCATGACTGCACACTTGTTCCCCATGCATCCTGATCAACTGCACTATAAAAGGGTTTCTGTTTCAGGCTTAGAGTGGCACAGTGGCAAAGTGGTTAGCAAGTCCCCCTCTCAACAAAAAGTTCCGGTCCCAGCAAGGGTGTTCCTGTGTGGAGTTTGCATGTTCTCCCCATGCTTGCGTGGGTCTCCTCAGAGCACACTGGTTTCCTCCCTCACTCCAGAGACATGTCCAGATTGCCCATAGTTCTGAACATGAGTGTGAATATTTGTGTGTTGGCCCTGCATTGGACTGGCAAATTGTTCAGGGTTTACCCAGAGTCGTTTGAAATAGGCTCCAGGCTCCCACTGACCCTATTAGGATTAAGCAATTCAGCAAAAGTAAAAATGAATGAATGTCTCAGGCTCATTTGTGAAGTATTCTTCTTGTGACATACCAAGATTTAGTGTTCAGTTTACCAGTCTGTGTATCAACCTGTTTCTCTTTAATGTTATTGGTTATCTCCCTGTGCCTTAGACAACATTTTTCTGCACCTTAGGTCTGCTTGTCTATTTACTTTGATCTATTAATCTTTGGGGATTCTTGATTTTTATTTAAAATAAGCTTTAAAAAGTTTTAAAAAGTTTAAAATGAGTTAGAATAAGTTTTGTCTGCACTTTTATTATCTGCAATTGCATCCCTTAGTTTATCCACCTATACAGGAGCATAAGCAGCAAAATAAATCGATATTTTAAAAAGTTTATTATTTTAATAATTTTATTATTATTTTTACAATGACAGCGGTATGTCATGTAAGCTTTGCACAAAGAGCAAATGCATTTTAGGTAACAGAGGGGGTTTTTGTTTGTTTGTTTGTTGTTTACTCATTTAGGGTTTTTAATACAACATAAAGTAAAACAAACTAAAACATAACTATATTTAGTTTGATATTATAGTTTGTGTAGTTTATTTGTACTTATGTAAACCATGACAGAGGCAGGTGAGACCTGCTCACGCAGTCCTGGGGCTGTGTAACAGCATGGTTTTATAGTTATTTAAAGGTTTACAATATACTACATGGTCAACCACTTTGAAATGGCATAAATTTATTTCAGGTTTATAGTCAATTAAAGTTTAAACTTATTTAAGCAAAACAGGACAATTAAAACAAGATTTTTATGGTTTATTTTTCAATTTCTAAACTAAGGATGATGCCACTTGCTCCAAATGACCATCACAGAATGTGTCCACAATTTTTATTAAGGCATTATCCATTGTATAACCAATAGATAGTGGACTGATCAGACTTGTTTTGTTCCCATATAGTATATACACTAAAATGTTAGGCGTAATAAACTGGGAAAAAAATGTTTTTGGACACTCAATAGTGGCTCTTCCTTAAAGAATTACAGTGCTAGTATTTGATACAGGCCCAGAATGGACATCGGGAGCAGCGGGACTATTCCCGGTGGCCTGGGCTCTTAAGTGGCCTAACTGAAAAAAAGAAAAAGAAAAAAGAATTAAAAGTAAAAAAAGAATCACAGCGAACTATATTGGTGCAGCTGATTGGTCTGCAGGGCGGCACGGTGGCGCAGTGGTTAGAAGCAAGAAGGTCCTGGGTTCGATTCCCAGCTCGGGCATTTCTGTGTGGAGTTTGCATGTTCTCCCTGTGCTTGCGTG
>JAQMYF010000024.1:31767477-31794977 GCA_030014195.1 Neosilurus mollespiculum | reverse complement strand
CTCTTTTTTTTTCAAACTCTCAGCTGTGTATTTTTCTCGTCCTCTCCTACTCCATCCTCCCCTCTTCCCCCTCTCTATACTGGGAGGCGTCTCCTGCTATCTATTTTTAACCTGGCCTGGTAAAACGGGCATATGTGTCCCTGGGATTTCAATTGTGAAAGAGGCACTGGGTATGAAGAGACCTTTAACATTCATCCCCAGTCACTCACTCGTTCACTCACTCTCTTTCTTTCACACTCACTCAGTCATTCTATTTTAAAATAGCCCTTTTTACATCGAGATCCTGCAATACTGTTACCAAGAAGACCCTTCAAAAAAGCAAAACTGGCATAAAGCTGCATCTGTGTGTGCGCGCGTGTGTGTGTGTGCGCGCGTGTGTGTGTGCGCGTGTGTGTGTGTGTGTGTGTGTGTGTGTGTGTGTTTTCTAGCACAATGATGTATTGACATCTAGGATGTAGTTAAACATACTATCATCAGAATTTACAAATACCTTGAGCATACAAACAGTAAGATTTCATGGTGAACAGGCATTGAGGTGCATTTGCCAGCCTTGCACGTTTATATTGCATTAAATGCAAACAAAGTTGCGGAAATATCAGGCAGAAAGAATGTTAACGTCAAACACCATGCACCCTGTTCCATAATATCAGCTGTACCTTTTACACAGACATCAACCTGGCTCAGAATCGTGTGTGAAGAGGGGCGAGCAACAGGTCGCCAGCTTATTGCTGGTCTAATACATACACAAACAACAATTCACATTCCATGATCATCGCAGTGGTCATTTCATTGAGCATTGGGCATATTGTTCAACTTTCTTTATATTTCTTGGGATGCCATTTTGTTGAATTTATGGCACTTCAGAGTCAGTGATCATGAAAAACTGTGTTGAGTTTTTTTCTTTTCCTGTGGTTTTCACTCAAGCATTATCCTGAGAGGTAGGTCATATAGATAAAATATAATTTATAATATATAATATATAATATGTGTGTGTGTAAATATATATATATATAAACAATAAAAATCTCATTAAATCTTGTGTTTCTATGTATTATCTACTAAAACACTTTTATGGAATGTAGTTTATTCACATTTTGGTATAATTACTAAGTTCTGAATGAGAAGGCTGAACAGATGCTTTTAGCTATACTGCTCTCCCCTCGATTTAAGCACAGAGCTGACCTGACCGGCTTCTGTCATGGATAAAATATGTAAACTATAGAAATCATGTTTTAGTTTGTTTTTGTTGTGTTTCCCTGTAATATTTACTTAAACCTTTAAAGTGAGTTAAAGACTCGCTGTTACACGGTCCTTGCACCTGCACGGGTGTGTGCACAGATCTCACCTGTGTCCGTCATGATTTTAAAAATATAAGAAATAAACCATGAGTTAAAGTCCAACTTAGCTGTGCTTTTTTGCTTATGTTCCTGGGTCATAGATACTAAAACAATTATGTGCCTAAGGCTTGGTGGATGACGCTAAACTGAATGGTTGTCAATAATTAAGAAAAAGAAGGATTGACTGTAATACAAAACAAGTGCTTAATTAAATGTGTAGCACTTTCCTTTAAGGTTCCCTGAAGTGACATTATGTAGCACACATCCTTATATCATTATATTCTCTCTCTCTCGCTCTCTCTCTCTCAGGCTAACCTGAAGAAGTTTCTAGAATATGTTCAGCATCATCAGGTGGATAAAGTGACAAAGCTGCTGGAACGAGGTCTTGACCCCAACTACCATGACTCAGACACTGGAGGTACACATCATTCACCTGTGAGAAAATAGTGCTGATGAGTTCATCAGTGTTGAGATGTACTAAACACTTGAGTTGAGACTGCAGAGCCGTTCTTATTGGTTCTTATGATGCATCATGCACATACTGTTTGGATCTACTGTTGATAAGTATGTTCATCTGTGGTCTCTTTAATGCAACCTAGTGAGAACTAGCCATTGGGGTTGATGTTGGCAAAAGCTGCTTGGACTCCACAGATTGCTGCTGGGGTTATGTGCCCTATTTTAATGATCTAATTGCACTGTATGAAGTGCATGGCACAAGTGAATTTTAGGCCTTACCATGTCCACTTTTGCTAGTTTAATGCTTGAAAAAAATGCAGTACCAAGCACATGGTTTTACTTCTTCTCTTAATTATTAATCATGGGAGTGTTTTGCATGCAACATGTAGTTAATCAATCAGAATGTCACAAGAGCACAGTGCATTCGCACTTTGGTGGATTGCCATCATAATGCAGATTTGCCAGATAGTTCTGCTTTCTTCTCTTTCCAGTGTAACAAGTTTATTTCAGTGCAGTATAATTATTTGGGTTTGTGTTATACTGGGCATGCATGACTGGATCAGATGCCAGAGGTTAAAAACATCTGGTGCACTGCTGTTTACAAACAGATCTATACATGCTCAGTAGTGGGCATTCCAGACACATTTTTATTTCTAAGCTTAGCTCCATTCCAAAACCTATGATATGCTATTAAATGGCATAGCATGAACCTGTAAAAATATAGAATATCAGTCCCAGTTCAATGATTATTGATTTATCATCTGCCATTTTTAAGGGGTTCCCAATGACATGTGATAATAAAACATTTTATAAAAGATCTATAGAAAGACTAATTCACACAAATGAACATCATATATCTATCTATCTATCTATCTTTACATATATACTGTATATATGCTTACTTTATTTCCTATTTTGATATTTTTTATATTTTCATAATTTACTTTAATTCAACTTTATTGAAATGAATAAAAAAATTAATGAATTATGAGTAATGAGAAAAATGACTCCAGTTAATTTAAAAAGTTCAATTTATGCTTAATAAATTAAAAAATATTATTAAACTAATGCAATTAATAAAACATATTTTTAAAGTTGTCTTGTCAAATGACTTAAAAAGTTAACCTTATAAGTATTATATATTTTATATATATATATATATATATATATATATAAAAAACAGCACCCCATCATGTTTTATTCCATTAATACCACAGGGATTTGCAAAGTGGAGGAGTTTGCAAAGGGAGTTTTGTTGAAATAAAGTGATGAAAGTATAATGGTGTAAATCCACTGAAATCCAACCTGTCTTCAAAATGATTACAAAATCTGGCTAGGTTACTTACAGGTAACTAGTAAGCTAGCGATGTACTCTCGCAGGGAGCAGTGTCTGTAAACTCAAGAACTGAACCTACTGTACTGTACTGTACTGCTATGGAATATTTAAAATGGGGGAAAAAACTGTGATGTTGGTGGGGATGTTTCTGTCCTGTCACATTTGCTCAAAGCTGATGTTTCCCCCCCTTTTTTTTAATAACATGCTGTATTTCAGCTAGTAACATAAGGTACCTTGATACTTCCTTGCATTTTGAGCAAGCATGTAGATCTGTCTTGGATATAAAAATGTATGAAAACAGTTTATTGTTAACATAAATTGGGTTCCATGGCTTAAAATGACTCCTTCAGGGTTTCTTTATGTCATTTACAATAAAAAAAACGACAGCCAGAGAAAGGACGCACGCACACACGCACACCAGTCTAAAAAAAAGCCAGAAAAAATATGAATGATGCAATGTTAAAGTCAGACATGAATAATTTGCAATTCTGCTGTGTAACAAAAGAAATAGTCCTGTGACAGTTTTCATGTTCCCACACTAAAATCTTACATCAAATCCACACAACAAAGCTTCAAAACAGTTCCTAGCATTTTAAATGCACCATTTGTATTCAGCTGTAAAATCCTGTACTGGAAAAAATCCTTAGGCTCCTGACTGATTTGGGGTCGTTCCCTTGATGCCACTCTCAGGTGGGATTATGATGAATTCATTTAATGCTCCATTAGAGCTGTCACCATCCCCCCAAAACTATGTGCTTTTCAGAGCTGGACCATTACATAACCTTTAAACCAGTTATTTTTGCTCTATACGAGTTGAAGGAAAATATGCATGAATTTAGTTTCATAAAAACTAACTGAAGATTTCAGGCAGAGCTTAGTTGTTTTGCCTTATTTGTTTGTTGTTAGCAGTATATGACACATACAGTACACAATTTAATTCAGTCAATCAATTATTCACTGAAGACGAGGAGTATGTTGCTAAATTATCCCTGAGATGGAATGTTGAGAGAAATATTTAATTTAACGACATTCACTGAGCCCGAGGTGAAAATTACTTTAGTGTAAACAGTACTACATGAAACATAAGTAAAAAGCACAATAAAACAAGATTTTCAAGAATATAGTTTATATTTTACATTTTTTAAATCATGAAAGACACAGGTGAACACGGTGCGCACTTGCAAGCACATGCATAAGAAATGTGTAACGGCTTCTCTTTAAAATTTGATCAGGGTTCGTGTATATATTACATGAAAACTTAAAGAAAGACAAGCTAAAATGAGATTTTCAATGTTTATGTTTACAAATTTTAACCATTAGAGAGGCAGGCCAGTCGAGCTAGCAACATGTAGCTACCATCATCTACATCTACTACCTACTCATTAAGAGTTTAGTATATACTCAAAGCTTTCAAAGTTTTAATATATATTATATTTAAATATTTATTATATTATTTATTTATTTATTTGTTTGTTTGTTTATTTTAAACCACCGATAGCAGACCAATCAGCTCCCAGTGTTACCAAATAGTATGTGATAATATTTAAATACAAAAATAATCTATAATTTTAAATATTTTATATGAATCATACAACTTTTGTGGCACAAACTGATTTGCATCTCATTTCAAATAACGTTAATTAGCAAGGAGGTTTGTTTGATGTCTAAAGTTTGCTGCATTAGTTTTGCACTAGATGATATGAGGTTAAAGTGAAATGAATGGAAAGACTTCAAAACTCTCCTGTTACACTGAAAATATGTATTTTCAATGTTGCAAACTACTAAAATTTTTTCGATGGTTTGCATTAGCCTGTTTTAAAAGGCCACCATTTGGAGTCTATTACACTCTCGCAAAAGTGCGACATCATGAGAATAGAACATGAACATGAACACATCAGTTAATTTAAGGCAATATAACGGGAAAAAAAACAACAGTATACAGATATTAAACTAACAAATCAGATATAAACTAGTGAACTTCTAAATAAAATAAAACTAAGCACATCTGCACATAATACTAGATTACATTTAAATATATCAGACAAGGCTGCTGGTATACATGAACGAATGGTATATGTACCTCAATGCATTTTAATGCAAACACTTCCTTGTTTACAGCTTTTTCCGCTTGCCATGTGTGACTTTTTGCAGTACAATGGCACCCCCCTGTGTGAGGATTTGTTGATATTTGTTTTCCACAAAAAAGGTTCTAGGAAGCATAACACATTTTGATAGGCATGAACATAAACTAGGCATATACACTTTTTAGTGCTACTAACAAGTAGGAGAAGCATATCGTAGTTTAGCTTTACGCATCAAGCAGGACCAAGGCTCTGTTCACACTCAGCTTTACAGGAGTCCTAGGTGATCTGCTCATAGCATTAGTTACATTCGTAGGAGGTTTGAGGTGCATATGACAACATAAATTTTGTTACATGAGTGCAAAAGAATCTTGATGCATCCCGGACAGCAACAAAGGAACAACTGCATCATTATCCTATCCTAAAAAAATATGAAATCATTGTGAGATGATTTGCAAATTGAGCTAAATGGTATTGTTTTCTACTGCTAGGCTAATGAATAAAGGTGCTGCTATGACCATAGAAATTCTAGGCTAACATCTTCTGTTTACTTATAATTTTCATAAGCTGACTAGATATGTGAAACAGCCTGTAACCTGTCTGTTTTCAGCGATATCCACCTCATCTTTGGCAAATAATTGTTTTATATATAAGCCAATATTCTAAAATATCATCATCTAAGTTGTCTGCTAGATAACTGTATATCTTTCAAAGGAAGATGGAGGAAGGGTTTATTTACCTAACAACTTTCATAACCCACACTTCCAAGCATTACCCATCATGCCAAATGACCCTTTACAATTCCTCCAGCTAAAATTTCAATCAGGTCAAGAAAGTGATCATGAGTACTGTATGAATAATATTTTCTAAATAAAATGCTTTTCTTTGCTTTGTGAAATGTGTAATGGGCTTCAGTGGAACAGCTGATTATGTACATTTATGTCATTATTTATTAGCATTTCCTTCTTTTGATCAAGAGATATAAGTGTGACAGATAGATGATATCAGAGTTTCATGGTATCCTGTTATAAATTAATTGATCTCATCCTTGCTGTCTTTCCCAGAGACACCTTTGACACTGGCTGCTCATCAAGACAACATGGTGGAGATGATAACAGCACTAAAGGATGGAGGAGCTCATTTAGATTTCCGTTCTCGGGATGGGATGACTGCACTCCATAAAGCTGTCCGAGCCAAGAACCAGATCACTCTTAAGGTTGCACATCTCCTTTTAGCTAGTATGCAATCAATTTATCAACCAATGCTGTATGTTTATTGAAGATGTTATTGTTTTTATTTATTTATTTGTTTGTTTGTTTGTTTGTTTGTTTGCTATACCATAGTGATGATGAATGATCAAATCTGATTGGTCAGAAGATATTGATTCATTTTCTATTACAGTAATTCTGACAGAAGGTCTATATTGTTAAACAATAACTATACAAAAATATATTTAGCACATGTTCCACATAAACTGTCGTTTAATTAAGAAACAGTGTAGCTGCAGTATAAGAGCAATGAAACACATTAGACAGGCCATTATTAGAAAATAATTAACTTTACGGTGGTAAGAGTAATTCCACTTTGTGCCAGGCTACATCATTCACCCTGCTGTAGATTATTTTCCATTTACATCAGTCCCTCATGTCTTTTTATTTAATATTTATAGTTTTAAACAGTATTATCAATGGGATTTATATTCACCAGATTCCATTATACTGTTTTTATAGCATACTTTCACTGAGTTCAAAGACGTTTTATTTTCACATTTATTTGTCCAAAATTATTTGCTCGACTTTATCCGCTGAATGTGCATTCTGTGATTCTCTAGGCTATACTGGAATTGGGAGCATCTCCAGATTATAAGGATGGTCAGGGTCTGACTCCGCTATACCACACTGTGACTGTAGGGGGCGACCCAAGTTGCTGTGAGATGTTACTACGCGCTCAAGCCACTTTGACCTGCCACGACGAGAACGGCTGGCATGAAATCCACCAGGTATTACAAGTATTACAGTACAGTATGTGATATGCGCTTGAATAGGAACATAAGACATAGGATAGGAAGAAATAGGATAGGATGCTAATCAGAAGTTACATGGAATTTTTTTTTCTTAAATGTTGGCTTTTATTTTTTGAATAAGTTAGAATATTTGCAAACTTTCAATACCATCTCACTACCTCTCAATGTGTGAGGTAAAACACGTTTCAATAATGTGTGTTTGTGCTGAGGGTTAAAAAATGGATTTGAGCAGTTTGTGTCCCAATAAAGAGTTATGAAATAAGTGTAATTAACAAGTGCAGGATATAAATATAAATTGTCTTGAACCATGTCACTATCTATCTATCCATCTCTTTCTTTCTTTCTTTCTTTTTGTTATCTGTGACCCAAATACGAAAATCATCTTGTCATCATCTGGATCCCAAGTTGTGAAGAACCAGTATGTGGTTATAAGGATTTAAATGTCAAATTATAGACACAAATTCATATTAATCCTATGTCTAGTGAGACAATTGAAGAGGAGAATCACTACAAATCTGATAATAGTATTTCTAACTGATTACCTTTTATCCTACAAAGAAATATTTTTATCCCAATGGTAGAAGTCGCTTCCAAGATGACCCCAACCCCCATCCATAGGTCATTTATTGAATAGTTTGATAAGGATGAAAATAATGTCAATCATGTGCAATGGCCTGTGGGAGATTCTGAAGACAGCACTCTTCACCACTATGATCAAAAAGCCAACTGAGGGATTCTCTTGTGGAAGGGTGATATTTATTACTCCAGTATAATTCCAGAGACTTGTACAATCAACCTCATGGAGCATGGAAGCTGTTCTGTGTGCTGTTTCTTCCCCTCTTTTGATCCATCCATCCATGTTGTTGAAGTGTTTGTGTCATTAGCAACCCTGACCACTGCTGTTACACACTGACATCTTGTGGTGAGGGTTAGAGTTGGACAGAATAAGGTCTCTGATAAGTTAAATAAATCATTCTTAATCAAACAGAAAACAAAAATAACCAGTACAGACTCGTACAGAATGACCTGTATCTGTGATTTTTTTGGGCAGCCTCTAACTAGACCAGATAAATGGAGGTGGCATTTAGGTTTCATGAGAGTCAGAGAGGGTTTTGAGTAGACCAAAGCTATTTTACATTGCATTATTGTCAACACCCCAGTATGACAACAAAGACCAAGCTAACTGCTTCTAAAAAATACTTACATATATAATTAATTTGAGATATATATTATAAAGGGTTAAAATCAAACAGACAAACAGTCAAAGATTAAAAAAAGAGGGATAGGCAATCATAAAACAATTAAAATCATTAGGTTTAAATCTACTGCAAAGCATCAGAAAGGATCGCAAGACTCCCCAATGAGCTAAAGAATAAATAAATATGTTCAGACAGTTCAGATAAGCCAAAGGTGGCTTAGTATTTTGCTGATGGGATTTCTTGTGAGCTGGGTTGAAAATGTCAGCAACCACTGATAGTCACACTAGATTACTTATAAAAAGTGATATTTTTGCTGGTGTTTGTGTCATTTGCACAATTTCGGTTATTTCTCTATAACTATCAAAGAATTTTTCACATTTAAACCACTTTATACAATCAACCATACCAAAATACTAACAATAACAAACAATAACAAAACAATCTAGCAAAATTGTTATTGTCTAAGGTTAGCATACATTCATTCATTTTCTAAGCCACTTAATCCTAATTAGGGTCGCGGGGAGGCTGGCGCCCATCTCAGCCGACTCTGGACGAGGGCGGGGTACACCCTGTACAGCTCACCAGTGCATCACACGGCCAACCATCACACAACCATTAACACTTACACTCACACCTAGGGGTGATTTGTAACAGCCAATTAGCCTACTGTGCATGTTTTTGGACTGGGAGGAAACCAGAGTACCCAGAAGAAACCCACGCAAGCATGGGGAGAACATGCAAACTCCACACAGAAACTTCAAAATTCGGACTGATTATATGGCCAATATTCTTGGCAGAATAAGTTATATATATTCAGTCCCTGCTTAAATGCAGAGCTCCTGAAAGATGTCTCTGCTGTCCGAGCCTGTGTTTTCTTTTCAATGCCTTTTCTTTGAAAGTAAAAAGTATCTGTTTAACAAGTTCATGTTCCCTTAAGTTTTTCATTTCAATATTTGCTCCACCAGCATTTATTTACCAGCAAGCCTGTTTGCCTACCAGAGTTGGGTTATGTTTTTTTTTTTTATTCTGTGTGAGTCTGAGTGGTAGAGTATGAGCCTGTACTTTTTTGGGTTGGAGTTTCGTTATTAATAATTAACCTTTTTACCCCTCAGCCAGTTATGGCTGGAGGGATATTGACATTGGCTTGGCGGCCGGGGGGGGGTCGACATGACAATAACTTTGTCCCGGCCATTGCTCGGCTCATGCACAGGCCAGCTTTCAGAAATTTTGCATAGGCACTCCCTATGACCTAAACCTCTGCGTGAGGTAGCTAATTTGCATATGTGACCTTTGACCTTGACACAGTGACCTTGAACATATAAAGATTGTCCGGGCCATGGCTTGGCTCATATGCATGATAGCGTTCTGAAATTTTGTATAGCCACTCACTATGACATAAACTGGTGAGTGGGGTACCTAATTTGCATATGTAACCTTTGTCCTTGGCATAGTGACCTTGGACATATAAAGTTTGTTCTGCACTTCAGCCGTCCTGGCTGAGAGGTTTCGCCGTTCTACAGAACGGCTATTTTTATCTCATCTCGCTTCACAGAGAGAGCTGGAGGTCCTGGCTTGATGAAGCCAAAAAGACAACTTCATCAGCAGAAAGCAGAGACAAGATCCTAATGCCACCAAACCAGAACCCCTCAATGCCTTGACTGAGCCTAGAAATTCTATCCATGAAAATTATTAACAGCACCATTGACAAAGGGCAGCCTTGGCAGAGTCCAACCCCCAGTGGAAATGAATTCGACGGGTCCGGTATACCGTATTCTCGGAGCACACCCCACAAGATAGCCTGAGGCACATGGTCAAAAGCTTTCTACAAGTCCACAAAACTCTCTCTACTCTAAAACTAGGCTCTACACACTCTACAGGATCGTGGAGGGGGCATGGGAGTTTGCTCAACCTGTCCACATGTGTTTTGTGGACTTGGAGAAGACTTTTAACCGTGTCCCTTGGGCTATCTTTTGAGGTGTGCTCCGGGAATATAGTTTACCAGACCCGTTGCTACGGGCCGTTTGGTTTCTGTATTGCTGGAACCAGAGCTTGGTCTGCATTGGTAACAAAATGTTGAATTCATTTCCAGTGGGGGTTTGACACTGCCAAGGTTCTCTTTTGGTGGTCATAGGATCTCGTCGCTGCTTTTCGCAGATAATGTCCTTTTGGCTTCATCGAGCCGGGACCTCCAGCTCTCGCTGGAGAGATTCACAGTGTGAAGCAACCGGGATGAGAATCAGCACCTCCAAGTCTGAGGCCATGGTTCTCAGCTGGAAAAAGGTGGAATGCACCCTCCGGGTTTGGAATAAGCCCCAAGTGGAGAAGTTCAAGTATCTCGGGGTCTTGTTCACGTGTGAGGGAAGGATGGAGTGGGAGATTAACAGGCGGATCGGTGCAGCATCTGCTGTAAAGCAGGCAAAAGCTCTCAATTTAATAAAGGAAGGCAAAGCTCTCAATTTACCAGCCAATTTATGTTCCTACCCTCACCTATGCTCACAAACTTTGGGTACTGTCCGAAAGAACAAGATCAAGAATACAAGAGGCTGAAATGAGCTTCCTTCGCAGGGTGGCAGTGCTCTCCCTTAAAGATAGGGTGAGAAGTTCTGTCATCCAGGAGGAGCTCAGAGTAGAAGCGCTGCTCCTCCATGTTGAGAGAAGTCAGTTGAGGTGGCTCAGGACAACCACCCAAAATGAGTTATACGTATGCTGTGGTACTCCATCATATTCAGTGACTATGATGCTTCACTTGGGAGTTCTGCTTTTAAATTTTTTGGATTTTTTTGGATTCCTGAAACAGTCCACATGTTTCTGATAGGATTGAGGTCAGGACTTTGGGAAGACCATTCCAACAGCTTAATCCTAGCCTCCTATTTTATCTATTCCACAACCAGCTTTGAAGTGTTTATGTGGTAAACCTAAATGTTTCATGTTTTCACCATTTATCTGATGGAGGTAGTCCTCTATATAAATTATTAGATCCACTTTTTTGAACATGCTTCACAGTTTCTTAACAGATATTGCAATGCTCTTGGGGTTGAATGCCTCAGTTATACCTTTCCAAACATACAGTACTTCAGGCCAGTGGGGCTAAACAATTCAATCTTTGCTTTATGTCCATAAAGCTTTCCTCAAGAAGGCTTTTCTTTGACAATGTACTTAGTTGCAAACTTCAATCATGTCAGGGACTTCTATCTTGGACGGCAGTCATTTAGTCCCTTAAGATGTAGATCTTGTTTGACTGTAGTCAATGTCATTGGGTGTATCACCACCTTCAGGAGATGGCTGTGCCTTGGTGGTTCCTGGGTTGTTCCTGACCATCCAAATCAATTTTCTTTCAGCTGAGGGTTCAGTGAGTTTTTTTCTTCTTTCAGACCTTGGCTACACCTCACAATAACTTAGACTTGTCAAACGGACCCATTTTATATTGGCACAGAGTAGCTACCAGTAATCTTTCAAAGTAATCATTAGAAGCCCAATAGTGTGTTGTCCATGATGAGTGTATAAATTTCTCATTGCAGCTGTAAGAAAAAAATGACATATAATGTGAAATATTTATATTGAAAGACTTTTCTTCTGGATGAAATATAAATATTCTGGAGTAACTTGCCCATGCAACTGCATCCAACCTCACAACCTCGTTTATGTCCTTTTAGCAGCTTTTGGACCTTTTCAGTCATATTTTAATAGCATTCTTTCTTACAACTCTGTTGTAATTTTGCCAAATGTCACACACTGCCTTCTGCAAATCAGACCACAAGGGTCAGAGCAAAATATAGATTCATACTATTTTTCTGTTGATTTTGCCTCATGTTTTGGCTCATTGTCTTCTTCCAGGATACACACATTCCATTCGTAATATACTGTAATATATTGAACCTTGAGGGATGTGTGTCTGTGTGTGTGTGTGTGTCCACTCCAGGCCTGTCGCTATGGCCATGTCCAACATTTGGAGCATTTGCTGTTTTATGGAGCTGACATGCATGTCCAGAACGCCTCTGGGAACACAGCACTCCATATCTGTGCCCTCTACAAACAGGTAAACATACTTTCTTTATACACACACACTCAAACATCCTCCCTTTATTATTGATGGAATATTTTACACCCAAATATTAAGCCTTTATCTCACCCTCTAGACATGTTCATACGTGAGGGTCAGAGTGATTTCCCCCAGCCAGATTGGGTTCGTTTGGGCAGTAATGATAAAACTCAGGATGATTGCTCTGTGTGGCTCCATTACAGTTTGGGGAGATTCATCAGTGACCCCTCAGGGCTGAGGGACGAAGTGGAGGGCAGTTGCTTCATTACAACTGAGTGCTTTGTGTTATTGGCACAGGAATCCTACTGCTTACTAGTTCCTTCTCCTGGGACTGCGCTCAGTTGAGAGTGAGAAGAGAAGTGACCTGTCTCAATCCTGCTTTCTGCACATTTATTAGGTCCAAACGGTTACTCCAACAGTCAAAAGGCCATAAAGCTCCCTTGTTGTTAAATAAATGAACATGCTGTTTTGGCTGATGGTTTGTCTGTACAATTATAAATACGATTAAGAAGTTAATAAGTAATGAATAAATAACACTTAAACAAATAAATGAACAAACAATACCTGAACATGCTACTTTTTGGTTTGTCCTCACAGTCATTGCCTTCATGAGATGCAGTCAGACAAAATACCACAAAGCCCCCTCCTGTTCTGTTACCATTATTTTGGGTCTGGTAATCTCTCTATATTTTACATTAAAGTTTCCCTGATTATAATTAAGGCTTATATTTGAGTAAGTAAGACAAAACATGTCTACGAGGATGTTTTGCACTTAACGTGGGAATATGTTTACAGTTCTTGACTTGGATTTAAATACTCGCAAAGGAAGATGACGAATTTACAACGCAAAACAATGAATAAATAAGGCAGTCTTATACGCATCAGTGACATTTACAACAGTGTTACTTGGAAAATTAAGCACTGAGTCCCAATTCTTTAGAGATAAAACAGGGTAACTACTGACACCTGACTTCATTCATTAATTTGCTAAACCGTTTAATCCTACTAGGGTTGCAGGAAGGCTGGAACTTATCTCAGCCTACTCTGGGCGAAAGAGGGGTACATCCAGAACGGCTCACCAGTCCATCGCAGGGCCAACACACACACACACAACGATTCACACTTACACCTAGGGACAATGAACCTAATATGCATGTCTTTGGACTGTTGGAGGAAGACAAAATACCCAAAGGAAATCCATGCAAGCACAGGGAGAACATACAAACCTCATACAAAAATTTCCTGCCAAGGCCGGGACTTGAACCCAGGAACTTCTTGCTGTGAAGTGGATGTGCTAACGACTATGCCACTGTGCCAAGCATGAAGCATTAAAAAAAAAAAAAAAAAAAAAAAAAAATTATATATATATATATAATTATTATTATTATTATTATTATTATTACTTTCAAGCACCAGTGTGAATCATCTGCTTGTCTAGAAAAAGCAGCAAGAAAACAAACAAACAAACAAACAAACAAACAAACAAGAGCACAAGGCCTTAGTTTACTTGTCCATTCTCTTCTCTTCCTATCATTCTGGTACCAGCTAATTTTGGTTTATCTGACTAAAGAATCTTGTTCCAGAACTGGGCAGGCTTTCCGCAAAGTTCATTTTGGCCTTTCTCTCCTTCAGTGTTACTTGTAGTTTGCATCGTAAGGTAAACCCTCAGTATTTACATTCATGAAGGAATCTCTTGATTGTAGATTTAGACAGTAATAGGCTTACCTCCATTAGAGTGGTTTTGACTTAGCTAGATATTGTGAATAAGTTTTTCTTCAACAAAGGATCCCCAGATCCCCTGTCCTCCAATATAACACTGTACCAAATTATTGATTTGGCCATTCCTAAAATTTCACCTCCTTCACTTGTATAAACATCTGTTTGTACTGTATATAGAGAGTTCACATGAACAGCTGGAAAATGCAAACGAACACTTATAAATCAACTCCAGACTTATATCTCCCTAATTTTGTCATGAAGTAAGAAGGAAACAGGTAATAACTGACTGTCCATTGTGATTTAGTCATGATTTGGAAACATCATTTGTATATCTGTTTCATCAGTAAGTAGAATTATTAGCAATGCCCTGTGTGCACTAAATACAATCACAGTTTCGTCTCCATGTCAACAAGAATGAAAGTGCCAAATGTAATGCAATGAGATAATTAATTTATTATTACATACAGTATATTTCTGGCACAGAGTGAAAAAATACAGAACAAATGTACATTGTACATGTGATTATTGTTCATTTACAAGCATTTGACTCAGTAAGACTAGTATTAGCAGGAAGGTAGGAAAGTGCGCTGTAGGTGCATGCATGCATGTGTGTGTGTGTGTGTGTGTGTGTGTGTGTGTGTGTCTTTTGTGGTGAGCTATTCCGTGGGTGGGTTCCTGAATCCAGCTGGATGGAGTGGGCTGGAGTGCTACAAAGCCATGTCTCTCTCTCTCTCTCTCTCTCTCTCTCTCTCTCTCTCTCTCCCCCCAACACAAATACACAAACCTCTCCTCCGTGTGATACTGATTTTGGGTGTTGACTTTGGTAAAGCTTCACACTTGCAGAGAGCTGAAGTCTCTCAGGCTTTTCAACACAGGTGAGCGATTACATCCTGGGATTTTTTTTCACTTCTAGCTTTTCTCATTTAACTCATCATATTTCTCATCGCAAACTATTTCGTCATTCCCGATCACCTGTACACACTGTTAATCAGGCAATGTGTGTTAAAGGATCCCTGAGGGTTTCTTTTAAAGCACTCACATAAACAGGTGTCTGTCAAAGAGTCATTGGAAAGAGAAGAGCAGAAAGTGAGAGATGATCTGAGAGATCTTCACAGCTGATGATGGATTCTTGTAAATATTCTTTATTTGCTTATTATTCTTTTAAAGGAGAATTGTGCCAGAGTTTTGCTGCTTCGTGGAGCCAGCAAGGAGGTGAAGAACTGCCGTGGGCAAACTCCCTTCCAGGTACACCCCCTCCACACACACACACACACGCACACACATAGATAGAGAATATATCATCAACTCAACATGTCCTGCGTTGTGTATCTGTTATCTATTAAATACAGTATAAGTATATCTAGTTCCATAAGACTAAAGTGAGCCACCCAGTATATTTCTCACATAACCTTTATAAACACCTTTTGCTTATTTGTTTCCATGCCTTTTTTTACTTTTACTAACTGATCCATGAATGGACAGTATCTTACATACTGCACTGACAAAAAAAACTAAATTAATTTATTCTATAGCTTTTAAAGTCTGTTCTCTTACCAAGTCAAAGAGAACGAGTACAGCAAAGCAGCTGTTACATAACCAATGCGAATATACCAGCAAACCATCAATTCTTTTACTGCTTGTGTATGTTGCCTTTCCTAAATAATTAATTAGGAGATTATTTCTTTTCCATACTGATTCAAGCTAATAATCAAGCTCTAATTAGTTTAAGCATTATGATCCTCTTTTATTGAGATATAAGGAATTTGTCCAAATAAAGCTATTTTGTTTTTAAAAGGCTAAATATATTAATAATTTATTACATGGTTTAATAAATCTAATGATAATGTTTCTAAACAATTCACAGTCAGTGAATAATAATAATAATAATAATAATAATAATAATTTTACACATTATATGTATGGTAACTAATATTTTATGTTTTATAATCATTATATATATATATATATATATATATATATATATATATATATAGATATAGATATAGATATAGATATAGATATATAGATAGATAGATAGATAGATATATAAATATAAATATATAAATTTAAGCTACATTGCTGACTTTCGTAAAGAGTAGGCTGCATTGCCGTCAGCGTGTTTCTGCCCTGCGATGGCCTGGCGAGTTGTCCAGGGTGTACTCTGTCCTCACCCAGATTCGGCTGAGATGGTGCCCACTGCAGCATCCCCGCGACTCTAATTAGGATTAAGCGGTTTAGAAAGTGAATGAATGAATGAATGATTATTATTATTACTGGTGGTGGTGTTTTGTTGTTAAACACTATTAATCGCATAATTATAAAGGCAACATGTTAGAAAATAACTAATTATTTAATTAACTAATATGTCATGTTAACTATTGCATTTTTGGTAAATTATATTTTAATGCATAATTAAATTATTCAAATAAAGTGGGCTGAAACTGCTAATACTGTTTTATGTAATATTAAATATTATCTTTTTCACGTGTTGATAAATAAATCTCTGACTGAGTTGCAGGTTTTAGATTACTGGAAGCAGGGTGTGGTTTCTAATTGTAATAGCTGCATACTGGAGAAACTACACTAAGTGGGTTTGGGATGTAAATCCCTGTCCAAACAGAGAGACATGATCTTGAAGAACTTCTGTTTGTACTTTATCTACATTTTAAGGCAAAGCCATAAACTTTATAATATATTTAATTTCATTCCTCATCACAAGTTCCTGAATCTTATATACAGTGCAGTCCAAAAGTTTGTGATCACTAATGAAAAGTGCTTCTATTTATCTAATGTAATGCAAATTATTATTTTTTAACAACTTGAGTGAAATATTGATATTTACATGAATTTCAAACATACACTTTAGCTGTCATGGACTCTATGTATTTGGGCAAAGACTTTTTTTCCCATTTTATTTCAAATCCACAGGCGTGTTGTCTAAATACATTTCTCAATTAAAGAGAAAAGAAAATCTGACCTTTTTTTTACCAAACAGCTATTGAGAAAAATACTCATTTGCATATATTTAAAATAGAATTCAAAAAATAGTGCAAAACATGTAATATTAAATATTTAACAGGCTGAGCATTTACATTTTTTAAAAATATTTTAAAATGTTAACATCCCAATTTTAAGTGAAAAAAAATCATGTTGCTTCATAAAATAGCTGCACTGTATATAAAAATGTAATGAGCTTCACTTCCCAGAAATTACTACTGCATGAATAAACATTTTACATTAACATTTAGAGCATTTGGCAGATGCTCTTATCCAGGGCGACTTACAATTATATATTTTTTAATACAACTGAGGTTAAGGGCCTTGCTCAAGGGCCCAACAGTGGCAATAGTGGGGATTGAACTGCTGACCTTTGGATTAGTGACCCTAACCACAATATATATTATATATTTTATTAGTTATCCTACATAACAACAGTGGAATTGATAAATAACAATTACTCGCCAGAGCCTGAGACTACATGGAAACACAAGAAAACAAATATAAAACATGTTTTTGTGATTTATTTTTCCATTTAACCCATGATAATAAAAACACCACCTGTTCGAATTGACCATGACAAACCACGAATGTCCGTAATTTTAATTCAGACATTATCCAATTACGATAATGTTTTTTAATCCCCTGATAGCGGACCTTGCCATCTTGTCGTTCCTGTATCACATATGCAAATGGACATAATTATTCGTTAAAAATATTTCCTTATTTCTGATTGGCAGAAAGGCACCAGTTATTTATGCATCACTGACATCGGATAAGTTGTTTATTGCACAACTGGCACCCAACATTCCTCCTCATAGATACCATATAAGGTAGAGTGGCTATGCCCTGTGGCAGACGGCTCCACCTGTCCGCCATCTTGGCTTGTTAATTAGTACAATTTACAGTGATGCACTGAAACCCTGACCTGTCTAAACTTTGTTTTATTTTTGTACTATTTATGCTGTTGTAAGCCAAAACTGAGAGTGAGTAGCAAGGACCAAGATAGCAGCACAAAGTTCTCCCACCAACAGCACTGTCAGTAAGGGTGTAGCTTATCTATCTTATGCTATTTATGTTCCTCCTCTCCCCATCCTCCCAGAGAAAGTTAGAGAGAAAATGGCTGCCCACTGTCAAGGCTAGAGTCATGATGCTCGGAACAAGCCGATAAAGTCACATCTGTTGGAAAAATTTCATTAAAATATAAATCATTTTTTTTCATTGGAAACAATGTTTTTATTATTATTGTTATTATTAATATTATTATTATTATTATTATTATTATAGAATGAAATAACATACACGATACAAAAACTTATACAAATAACATATACATGCCTACCAACTAACCAAGAAAGGAATGGGAATAGGGCAGTAATAAATCTGTTCTTATAACCCTTGTGTGTGTGTGTGTGTGTGTGTGTGTGTATCTGGGGGCTGGGAATGGTAGTTTATATAAATAATAAACTCAGAAAAACAGAGATAATAATGTTAAAAACATATTGTTATTATTATTATTATTATTATTATTCATAATGATACTACTACTAATAATAATGATGATAATAATAATAATAATAATGACATTAGTTTAAGGGGAAAAAGACCTTGCCCCGTTCAGACTATTGTGGGACATCAGGAAGAGCAGTCGCAGGACATGACACAAAGCTTCTCTCACCCTCACTTCCCCAGGCCTCCACCCCCACATCACACTTACTCTATTCTTTGTTTTCCTTTTTTTCCTCTTTTTTTTTTTTTACCTTTTTCCCCCTTGTTTTCTTTCTTTTCCTTTTTTCCTTCTTGTCTCAATGTTAGCAGGAGGCACTTCTGGCTGACTCACACCAGCTAAGATGAATTCAGCTTTTGAATGGTATGGGTTATTCAGTTCTCAGAGGCCTTCAGCATTGGAAGAGAAAACCCTCTCAATCTGAATAATTTTCTATATCATACTTCATCTTATTTAGTAATTGCTTATTACTCACCCTCCAAAATCAGGATAACGCTTGGATCAAAAATAATGGGTTTCAAATGATATTGTGAAGCAGTGCACATGACCACGTCACATTTTATTTCAAAAACTCGTTTGTTTTTCTTTTGTTCCTGTGTAGCATATGAAGAGTTCAGATGCAAAACCCTGTAAACGCCAAATTCCTGAAAATGAGATAACTATTCCACATGAAAGTCTATGGTACCCAGTAGCCGATGAAGAACTACATTTTGCTGCAAAACCCTGTTAGTACTATAGTAAACCCAAGCTGATATGTGGCGTGTTTGCTGAAGCACCATCAGTATGCAATACCCCATAGCCTGCAGAACGACAGTCATTGGCGTGCCTCAGGTCACATGACACAAGATAGATGCGCCCATATTCGCTATGTTAGAATGCTAAAATCAAAGATTAACCTTAGTAAATCTATTTAATTAATTAAGTTAATTAGTGTAGTTTAGTGTTCATGGCTGCAATTTTTTGTGACTTACTGACTTTTGCAGACAAATGAAAGGTGGACATTCGCAGACAAAGCAAACAAAATTAGGTAATTACTGAGTTTTTGTTTAAAAGTTCATTTTGAACAATCTGATATGTTCAGATTCAGTAACTTTTAACCATTTCATAACAAAAAGGAGAAATACTTTCAGGTTTACCCTTACCACCAGGTAGATTTCACTGTTTTAAAACAAAAGAGGTCAAGGAGATTTACTGGGTTTTGCTTAACTCTTTATACCAGGGGTCACCAACCTTTTTAAAACTGAGAGCTACTTCATGGGTACTGAGTCATACGAAGAGCTACCAGTTTGATAGGCTCTCCTGAAATTACACATTTGCTCAGTTTTCCTTTAGTTATACATTATCAATAATGATTAATGATACTCATCTATATGAAGACACTGATCACGTTAATGATTTCTCACAATAATTATCAACAATAAAAATCAAAAAATAATTTTAGACGCAGCTCACTAGTGAGTTGTGCTATTTTTAAAACAGGCCTGCGGGGGCCTTATGTGGTCCTTGGGGGCGACCCGGTGCCCGCGGGCACCGTGTTGGTGACCCCTGCTCTAAGAGATCAATTATTAAATAATAAATGACACCTTATGATAATGATAATGATAAAGTTTTATGCTATTCTATGATTTTCACATGTTCGTTAATTCTTAATTACTTGTATATGATCTTCGTGCTTGCATGAGGTTTCTTCCGGGTACTTTGGTTTCCTCCCACAGTCCAAAGACATGCACAGTAGGCTAATTGGCGGTTCTAAATTGACTCTAGATGTGAGTGTGTGTGTTGGCCCTGCAACGATTTGCCGAGCTGTTCAGGGTGTACCCTGTCTTTGTATGGTGTCGGCTGAGATAGGCACCCTAATAAAATTGAGCGGTTTGGCAAATAAGTCAGTGTGTATATATATATATATATATCATGTAGGCTAAAGTCTTGTGGGGTATTTACCATATCGGATCGTCTGCTAGCATGGAGCTAGCTGGTTACTTTAGCAGTCCAATAATGTTGCACTTGGTAAAAAAAAAAACTGTCCAATTCTTTAAAAAAACAAAGAATGTACAATACTTTAATTCCATATGTTGTTTCTTTTCATGGAATTAGTCAAGAAAAACTGTCGCTAGCAGAATAGCTTATTAGCTAGAACACTTCCGGTTTGTTTAACACTGGGTACGATGCACTCTCCTCCAGCAGTAGGCCATATCAAAAACTGCAAAGTCGCTTTCGGTGGGTGAAAAGTGTCTAATTCTTGAAAATAAAAAAACTTTTTTTTTTTACCATCAAATTCTTTCATTCCAAATGATGTGCAAGCTAGTGTTAGCTTTTAGCCAACAACGAGTCACAACCACTTCAGTGTGTCACAACCACTTGTTTTTCTGTGTCACCAGGTGAACGGCGACATTCCTCCCCGGTTAAAGAAGAGCGCACATGAGGTCATCCTGGAGTTTATCCGATCCAGACCTCCCCTCAATCCTGTGAGTGCTAACTAATTACAGTGTAGAGCAAGTGCTGCTATTTGTCCGGGTTGCACATGTTAGTGACGTCAGTGATGTTTAGCTTGTTCTTTAATACTTTGTTTGCGGTGTGAATGAGTTATGGTAACCGAGCTATTAAACTATTCATGTTCAGCTACTCCAGTGATGATTGCAGATGAATAACAACGCTGCGTGTGTGTTTGCAGGTGGCAGCACGTAAGCTGAAGCCTCAGGTTGAACGTCCCCCGAGCCTCCATGAAAGGATCCTGGAGGAGATTAAATCGGAGAGGAAGCTCCGCCCAGTGTCACCTGAACAGATCCGTAGGAGCAGACTGGGTGAGACCAGAAACACACACATGCACAAACAAACACTGGGTGGCGTCACATATCCAGTACTTTTTGTATTGCACTAGCCATTGCACTAGCCATAACTATTTATAATAACTAAAACTAAAATGTACATTAATGATGAAGGTCACTTGGATTTGGATTAGGGTTAATGAATAAATATATTTTGTTCCCAATTTAGTCGGATCCAGTTCCTACCCATTAAGTATTGCTTACCCTATCGTACGACCACCACCAACCAGGGAGGGGCGTAAGCATGCACATGCCCCCTCCATGACACAGGATGCTGCCACCCGCATCTTTACGAACGGCTGTGCATGCATATTTGGGAGCGTAACACATTCGAAGCCATATCCACCCCCTTGTACAAATGAGCTCCCACGATTGGTTGTGAGTGACAGGAAAATGAGCATATGAGAGCTTAGCCAAATATCTCCCATGCACTCGCATTCGTGGATACAACCTGGATTTGAACGGACGATCTCCGGGTTGACTGTCACGCACCGTGAACTTGGTGGATTCGTGATGATCTTGAGGATCTTGGCGGATTCATGACGATCTGCCGCAATTGCCACAATTATTGCGATTATTACGATTTGACGCCAATCATGATAGAACGTGGTGGAGCGCAGTGGAGCTTAACAGAGCGTAACAGAGAGTAATAGACCTTGATAAGTCATTGTAGGGGATCTTGATAAACTTGGACACATGATTCCTTTAACTTTCATCTCTTGGATGCACCCTGTCTCCTTTTTATACCCCAATCGTGCTGTTAGCGTCGTCATAAATCATGGAGTCCCACGCGTTTTTGAATTGCGGAGATCGCGGAATCGAACAACCACCGATCAGTCCTGGTTCATTTTAGATGTGGGTGCTTGATTAAAATAAGTCGTGCTGAAGTATTAAAACTTTTGTACACCACAGACACACACACACACTTCTCTTCCGCATCCCAGCTCAAAGCTGTTACAGTCCTGTTCTGTCACCCTGGAAATTGCAGCAGGTGAACAACATCGAGTTTGATTTGATAGAGCGCCTTGGATAACATTCACACATGATGTACATTATGTATTTTCATCTTATGATGATAAATATACTGCTCCAAAATCCATTTAAAATGACAATTAAGCCATAAATTGTTATTTTAAAGTTGTCCATTAAATTCATGTAGCTCACTAATCATTACATTCAGAGTTCGCTCCTACCACTTTCAACGGGCCTCATTCATCAGTCTTTTATTCAATTTGCCTGTTTATGTTAAATACATAAAATAAACCGAACAAACACAATTGTTACGGATCAAGAAAGGGTTCCAAACTGCTGATTTTCTTTATACATTCATGTATATGTTGATCAGTTGATCAGTGTTGATGGGTGTTCCTGAGACGCACTTAATTTACATTTATCGACGCCCACAAAAATCCATAAAAGGTCAAGTGCCCAGACAACTGAAAGCACGAAATGAACAATCAGAGTAAAGTCTGAAAAGTTGACCCTCCAGCAAATGAGTTGGAATTTTCAGAGAGAAATCTCAGCCTGAGGTCTTTACTACCGATGGAACCGAAGGTGAGGTCAGTAATAAAAGACCCAGGGCTGGGATTTCTCTGTACAGACCGAACAAGTGAGGTTAACAAGATTCTGCAGGGCTCTAAAAGTGCACTAATCTCTGCAAACTGCATAATTTGAATGCCATCATGTTAAGCTTAACAGGCGTAATTTTCTTCCGTATACATTTATGCACACTCAGGAGTATGAGGAATGTTTTTCCGAACCAAATTTCTTGTGTAGACCCTGATATAAATGATTTGAGAATATATTTGTTTGTATCGAGCTTGATAAATGAGGCCTAATGTGTCCAGCCATCAGTCAGTGAAAAATTCCGATTGAAGCATTAATGACCTCCTGATGTTACGCAATTCCAATCTTCGGATACTTCTAGACACCGAAGAACATCTTGTATCTGAATGGTTTAAGGGCGGCATGGTGGTGTAGTGGTTAGCACGTCCGCCTCACAGCAAGAGTCCTGGGTACGAGTCGCAGGCTCAGTGAGGGCGTTTCTGTGTGGAGTGTGCATGTTCTCCCCGTGCTTGTGTGGGTTTCCTCAGGGTACTCCGGTTTCCTCTCACAATGCAAAAACCTGCACATTAGGCTAATTGGCTGTTCCAAATAGACCCTAGGTGTGAGTGTGAATGGTTGGGTGTGTGTTGCCCTGCAATGGTCTTGTGAGCTGCTCGGGGTGTATTTCACCCAGTGTCGGCTGAGATAGGCTCCAGCTTCCCTGCAACCCTAATACTAGGATTAAGCGGTTCAGCAAATGGGTGAGAATGATTCCTCCATTGTATCTAATGTACTAAGAAATTCTGCTTGTTTTAACCCACTGACTGTTTTGTCCTTGCAGTAATTCGACCGCTTAGCATGTCTCAGAGTTTTGACTCCTCAGGTAACCTCGTCCGATCTTCTTGTGCCCTTTGTTTTTTTTTGTTGTTGGTGTTGTTGTTGTTGTTTTTTTGGTGTGATTCGGTCCTTTGATTTGTTTTTCCGTGATGCTTCAGTCAAACGTGCAACATACATGTCTATCATTTCATGCATTTGTGTCATTAGCAGCTCAATAGTGAGACCTGATTTAAAATGGAGAAAACCCAATGTCAGATTGGCATTGTTTGATCCAATCTGGATTGGGAATGTGTCCGTTGATACGTGGCACAAATCCCGGTGTGCCTAGATGAAGTTCTATCAGACAGACAAGCCTCAAATTGCTCCACAAACTGTACGTCCAAGGCCATGTGAGCACATTGTGTGACTTCATGCCGTAAATAAGTGTGTGTGAGTGTGTGTATGTGCGCGTAACACCAGCTCGTGGACTCACCTTCGCTCCCACCTTCTCTAACACCCATACACCGATGTGTTGTGTTGTGTGACAGCACATGTGTCATTTCGTCTAGACATCTCCGCCCCTGATGCGGCGAAAAAGGCTTCCAGCTCGCTCTCGTTGGCGAATGGCTCGTCACTCCAGTCAAACGTCACCAGCGGCTTCCAGAGGAAGAGACTTCACGCTCCCACTCTCGCCGAACTGGGCAGCTCAGACTCAGACGTGAGTGTATATGAAGGAAGACATCATTTCAAAAATTCTAATATCATGCCTAGCATGTAGTATAGCACTAACACATGTCCCTTTTTAAGTTGTGACTTAACGTGACTTGCCATACAGATATCATCATCCCGTTCCACTGTGTTTCATTCTGCAGGATGAAACAGTAGGTCAAAGGTCAGCCAGCAGCTCAAGCATCTCCACACCCATAGTTGAAGACACATCACCGGAGACTGCGGTGGGGAAGAAGAGTGAGTCTTCTGAAGTGACGCAGACTGAAAATGAAAGATTCTACGTTATCATTGTTACTACTAACTTACAATATCTGCTCTCTTTAGCCCCGCCCATGTTCCTGCCCATCTCCTCAACACCGCAGCCGGAGAGGAGGCAGCCAGCACAGAGGAGACACTCAATAGAAAAAGAGACGCCCACCAACGTCCGGCAGTTCGTCCCTCCGTGCAGACAGAGCTCCAGATCCCTAGTGGGTCAATAAGGAACTCGTGCATGCCCACTTTTAGTGATTTGTTTTATTTATTTTTATTTTCAATTAAAAAAGTAGCTGCAGTAGAAATGTGAATCTGTAAAAGCTGGAAAAAGCCAACAAGCTGCACTGGTTAGTCGTTTTCAGTTTTTGTGAGCTTTGCCCTTGATGTAAATTTGTCTCTAAGTATAAATGAGCTGTGTTTTGTAATCTACAGGATATCAGGATATTTAGTATACTATGGCGGATGGCACAATCTGATTGGTTCGCTATAGTGGGATAATTAACAAACATTAGTTGCTCATTATATAGTTATTATTATAGGTTCTGTGGATTTCACTGAATAGGACTCTTCAGTTTCATGGAAGGAGGCACGGTGGCGTAGTGGTCAGCACGTCCATCTCACAGCAAGAAGGGTGTTGGTTAGATTTCCGGGCTGAGCTCGGGCATTTCTGTGTGGAGTTTGCATGTTCTCTCCGTGCTTGCACGATTTCCTCCGGGTACTCTGGTTTCCTCCCAGAGTCCAAAGACCTGCACATTAGGCTAAATTATACTTTAATTATATATATATATATATATATATATATATATATATATATATATATATATATTATCAAGATATGCTAACGGCTACAGAGATAATCATTGTAATTGAATTTTTGTAAATTTGGCATTAATTTTTAGTTTCCTAAATATTTATACTCAACTTGGTGACTTTCTAATAGTCCTTAAGCAGCTTTACAGAAATCTGGCTGTAGATTTACATTCCTAAAGAGTGATGAGGATTACCTTCCTGAGACGAAACCTGAGAGGAACGAAAGGACTCAGAAGGAAACTCATCTTCATCATCTGGTGGTTGACGCCGGATTGTAAGATCCATGTGAGAGTATCTACATCAGCAGGGTTTTAGCTAGAATAGCAGACAGCTCCAGGATGAAGATGCAGGAGATGTCCTAGTTAGCTTTCTTGTCAGGCTTTGCTCTGATTGGCTGCTTGCAAATGACGTTTAGGAAGTAGCCAAGCATCTCCAGTGGAACAATCAGCATCATATTTTAAGAAATCATGTTAAAACAATACAATATACTAGCAAGACTTGTTTTTCTGTCGGTGATACAGTTGAGGACACAGGAATATCTAGGCTGTATATCTATACCTTCTGTTCTTGAATTTCAAAGTTGTTTTTTGTTTGTTTGTTTGTTTTTTGGTTATTGTGAACTTTGACCCCTCTATAATGTGTGCTGTGTTTGCTAAACTGGTCTCCATGTGGGTGTTCAGGAGGAGTTTTGTTTCCCGGTGGAGTGTTTGTCCCTCACGGTGGAGGAGGTGATGCACATCCGGCAGGTCCTGGTCAAAGCCGAGCTGGAGAAGTTCCAGCAATACAAAGACATCTACAACGCTCTAAAGAAAGGAAAGGTAGGAAAGGAGCACTGTTTACATACCAACCTACGAATATCAGGCACGTTACCATGGAAGCCCATTTCTTCCACTAGAGAAAAAAAAGCTAGCTTATAAGTCATAATTATGAGTTACTAAGTCATAATTATGAGACCATAACTCATGAGTTAGTAAGTAATAATTATGAGATGCTAAGTCATAATTAAGTTACTAATCAAAATTATGAGATATTAAGTCATAATTATGAGTTAAGATACTGTTATAAATATAAAATGATAAGTCATAATTTTAAGTAACCAAGTCATATTTATGTAATGCTATGCTGTAATTATGAGATGCTAAGTCATACTCATGAGATGCTAAGTCATAATTATGAGTTACTTAGTTATAAATACAAGATGCTAAACATAATTATGAGTTACCAAGCCATGATCATGACATGTTAAGCCATAATTATGAAATGCTAATCCGTAATTATGAGGTGCAAAGTCATAAACATTAGATGCTAAATTATATTTATGAGAAAATTGTCAAATTTGAAGTTATAGTTATGAGTTACTAAGTCATAAATATGATTTATAAGCTGACTTTTTTCTGTGCTTTCAAAAGATGGGCTTTCATATATTATACATTAGCCAGGATAATATTAAAGATCCAGAACGGCACAGAAAATGGACATTAGCTGTGCTGCCTTTGTGGGAGGGGCCTACTCTTTGCTGTCAATTACAGTGACACCAGCCAATCATGGACATCTGTGTACTCTACAGATTCTAGAAGAAAGTTAGTGGGTTCAACTTTCTTGGTAGTTGCTGTGTGATCATGAAGAGATGGTACAAATTACTTTAGATATTTTACAGAAAAAAATGTTACTTAAAAATAAAGCATTTCTAATGAGAAGGATTTTGTCCTCATATTGTCTGAATGGAAAATCTGGTTAAAACAGGTTGAGTTTTTTCTCGGGGGGGGGGGGGGGGGGGGGGGGGGGGGGGGGGGGGGGGGGGGGGGGGGGGGGGGGGGGGGGGGGGGGGG
>JAQMYF010000024.1:31730853-31750457 GCA_030014195.1 Neosilurus mollespiculum | reverse complement strand
GCCCATCTCAGCCGACTCTGGGCGAGGGCAGAGTACACCCTGGACAGCTCGCCAGGCCATCGCAGGGCAGAAACACTGCAGCCAACTCTTGACGAAAATCAGCAATGGTTCTTTTACATGCCTCTCACCATAGATAGTGAGAGATATGGCCTGTATTAGTTAGCTGCACTGGGGGCACAGGTGGACTTCATTTCACAAAACTTTTGAGGGGCTTCATCGCGAAGGGGGTGAATACATATGCACATGCCAATTTACAGATATATATATTTTTCTCCTTTCACACCACCAACTTATTTTGTGCAGATCCATCACATAAAATTCAGATTAAAAAAACATTTAAATTACAGGTTGTAATGTAACAAAAATGGTAAAAAGCCAGGGGGGTGAATACTTTTGCAAGGCACTATATATATATATAAAACAATTTATAATTTTCTCTCCAATTCAGTGCCAGTTAGTCTAATAAATATGTAAGGATTGTATATTATGGCAGTATTATGCTATCTTTAAAAAGAGATAATAGTTTTTAACACAACAAATATGTACTTATTTAAAAATTAGGATGCACTGGAAATCATATTTAAAATCAAACTTTTGTACTCTAATTTTGGAAACTGTTTTTTAGTGGATACACACCACATTCCTTGCAAAACTGTCCTGCTAAGACAGACAGACAAAGAATGAACGAGTGCATGAATGCAAGAGTTTCACAGTGGAACACTGAAAGACATTTATTTTCAATCAAATAGAATTTGAACAGAGAGGAGCAATAAATACAGTATTAGCTAAAAAGCTAGGTAACTTAGCTATAAAGTTTAGCTAGCTAAAATGATAGCAATCAAAAATAACTTTTTAGGAAATGACATCATGTATTGCTGTGTTTGATGATCAAATGTTGTGAATAGTTTTGTGGATATACATTGCTCGCTCAATAAAGGCTAGCTATGTGATTTATCTTAAAAACTAAGCATTCAGCTAAAAAGTCAGATGATTTTTTTTCCATCATTGGCTTGGTTAGTTAGGCTGTACTGAATGTGTATTAATGGTGCTGTACTTTGGAGTGTTGGTCTGACATGTGAGGTGTTAAAATTGGGTGTTATTTAGTTTCATCACTTTCTCCAGCTGCTACATTTTTCGATGTCACCACAAGACTTACACCTTCAATGCAAAACCTAGTTTTAACATCAACAGTAACACCAGAAATAATGTACACTAACTCCCCCCCCCCTCTCTTTTTAAACTTTTTCACTCTTTCATATTAATGCATACTCCCATACTTTTAAACATCTGATATTAAAGATGAGTCATTTGCACCATTATTTTTCATGATTCAAGCAATCTATCACTCTTGCAGAAGCTCACAGCAAATCTAGGATTCGTATTTGCAGTTTTGACAGCAATGATATGCTATGCCTAATAAGCATGCAGAGCAGATGTGTATAGTACAGAGTCATTTTCTTTTCATAAACAAGATTAACCTAATGGAGAAATGAGGAGAGGGATTTGTGATGTCATATTACAGTATCTAATGATCTTAAGTGCAATTAACAATCCATTTGACTTGGCCAGTAAGGAGCAGAAACTAATCCAGACTACATGTATTGCTCCAGAATCCAAAAGGAAAAAAATATCAACAGAAATTCCAATTATACATCAAAACCCCAGTGTTTTAAGGTCCTCGGATTAAAAAATCTGGAATTTTAATCAAAAATAGTTTAGGCATCATCTCTCATCTTTATCTTTAAAATATTCACATTTCATGAAGCGGTTTCAGTATTGTAGTAGGACAACCCAGAGTACAAATAAACACTTTGTGGTAGGTGAATGCCCCTCATCTACCCTTCTGGGATGGTCATAACACTAAAGCTTCTGTCTCACATAGCCTGAATGTCTTTATGGTAGACCATGGTAGATAGTAGGTAGATTGTAGGTAGCCTTATGGAGGTCAACTGGCATTAACTCATAAGTGTTCCAGGAAATATATAAGAGCTGGGAAGTTCCTTGCTTTCCAGGAGGTGTGCTTGGAGGGTTCCAGTGCGTGAAGGTGCGGTGATTTGGCATTTCATACCTCAAAATTTTGGACACCAATAAACTTATCTTGTATGCATCTCAGTACAGTGCCTTAGAAATATTCTATGATTCTCAGGTCGTCTACAGACAGACATGCCGCCATCACTCCCAATCCGTCCACTCCTTCATACACCTGGCTAGCTCCTCTGGGCTCGCTGTGCCAGCATCCTGCATCAGAACTTCGACCATGGTTGAGCTGTGGCAGCCTCGGTTCCTTTTTACTTGCTTAGGGGTCCACAGAACTACTTTGGTTGCTGGCAGCTCAGGATGCTGATAGCAGTGTCCAGCTAATCCCATTCTTCAGTATGCAATCTTGTCTGTCACCCTCAGAACGTCTTCAAGTTTCAAGTTAATTTGTCATATACAGGTAACAATGGAACATCATTGGCAATGAAATTCATACAGCCTCCATATCGTCTTGAGACCCCAATGTCCTCTTATGAGGACATATTTTTTCCCATAAATATTGTATGTATGTCCTTGTAACATCCTCATATGAGAGCCATTGGGTATTACTCTTTCCCCAACCTTCTTGTTTGAAGACATTGATCAAGTTCAATAGTTATTGTTTGGTGAGGAACAGAAGCAGTGTGAAGAAATGAGAAGACACACAACATAAATTTTTGGGTCTCAGGAGGATATACGATTGGTTAATATTACTATGATTGACAGGGGAGAGAGAGTAATCCAACCCACCAGCTCCAACTTCGAGAGAGAGTACAATTATGCTTTCTTGAAGTCCAGACCATGGATGGCTGTGGTATCATTGGATTTCAAAATCTCTTGACTCTAGAAATCTCTGGAAGTTAGAGCAAACACCACACCACATGGTCATAGTTCAGTCACTTTTCAGTCTTGGCCATCTTCAGGTCTGAGAGGTATGCATTTTTTTTCTTGCACTGGCTGTGAAAGTCCTTCAAATATTGTAGGGACACCAAGAAAATTGTCACTCTGTCCACTGAAGCTCTTCGCTCTTGAACAGAGAAAGTAAAACCATGCAGTTCTAAACAAGCAGTTCTGTTTTAATTTTTTTAACAAAGATGCTAGTAGTTTCTGTCACATTTCAGTGACTGTGTTGGTTGGACTACCACCCTTTGATAACAAGTAAACATTTCAGGAATCATTCATATCTGTGAACTTGTTTTCAATGGCCCATGTTCCAAGCACAGAGACATTTCAGTATCAATTTCAACCCTTCAACCTTTCCCAAGCACCATGAAAGTGTTTACAAGATAGTTACTGGTGGGTTTATGTCATATGATGGCCATGGATTACAGTTTATACCCTTTATTGCCTGCTTGCTTACTTGCTTGAGAAGTTCTCATCCACTGAGATATTACTGATCAGATATGGCTGCCTTCCATCTTCACTGGTAGCATTCTGTATCACGGTGCCCATTCCTTCCCTGTCGGTGGCCAACACTTTTCCTGTCTGTGTCTTATTCCAGCTTGAAGAGTAACAATTGATGCTTAAGTTGAACATATGCTGTAATCATAAAGAGAAGGATGGGTTCCCTTTTTTGAATGGCTTCCTCACATGGGGTTTTTTTCTTGCCCGTTACCTATGACCTGCTCAATTGTGATATAAGCCTTTACATAATAATCTTAAATCCTTTATTGTAAAACCACACTCTTGAGTCCAATGCACTGTCTTTGTGGGACTGGAAGGTTGAGTTCAAATCCTGACAGAAAACAGCCTACCCCGTATACCTCACTAGATGGCAATGCCGTCCAAATAAACAACGTGGCATAACATTAACCCCTTTGCTTCCTATATAAGGCGCTTTCAGAAGATTTGTGTGTATATGAAGCCACTTTAGTACAACTCCGTGGTTGCCATAGTTTCCAGTCTTGTGTGATAATTGGCTTAAGGAATGTGGGATCAGCATGATGCACATGCATGGCACTTGGAGTTTTCTACATTCTACATTATAGGCATACCACGTTAATGTACTCCAGATTGAATAATAAGTGGCAGTGAAAGAAGAAGCAAAATAAGAAGAGCTTTCAGGAAGGTGAATGGGATCCCCTAAAGGCTTCTATCACAATCTTGTGTAATAACACACTGTGTCACATTTTCATTAAAACAAATTTTGATTGCTCTGATCTATGTGAGGTGAAAAAGTTTATCCCTTTATTTCACTTGCTGTCCATCGCTTTAAAGAGTAATGAAGTAGTGAGAGTGCAGGCACCCGCTATGTTAGTTTCAGGCCTGGATGATTTGCTCTGAACAGATAAAAAGGTTTTAATTGGGTGAACAGTGAGAAGGAGGGTTATCATGCTCAGGGCTAAGGCTTCGATTAGAGTTTGAGCTTGCTATCAGAGAAAAGATTAATCACAGTAGATCCAGTGTGGACATAGTGTCTTATCCTGACTAATAGTGTAAATACTGTATGCTGAGACTGAAAACCGGGACAGATTGAACATGCTGCTTAGAGGTCATTACAAATGAAAATACAAGAAACATAAACAGTATGGTTTATGGCTTTAATTTAAATTGGGATTATTAATCAATTATTTGTGTATACTGAGGTTTTATGGCTATTGCCTATAATATACACAACTTGCTGTTTTTTCCCATAAACTGATATAATTTTATCTGTAGTGAACAATAATACTAGGCTTACATTAAGTAGGGTAGGATGATAAAACAAAACAACAATACAGAATACACATATTGTAATAAATTACATTCTGATGCAAGTGCTCATACTATCAATTCATTATTAATACCATGTATCCACGACTTGAGCAGGATCCAATTCCAGCTCATTCTCTCTCTCTGTCTCCCTTATATATATCCACCAAGAAGGTTTTACCTCTGATTGGTGTACTTGCTTGTTCATCTTGGATGATCCAGATCAAATTCTGGATACAGGAATTTTTTTTAAAGATTCTTTAGCACTGTGAGATGTTGAGTGAGATTGTGCGAGATTGAGGGTTAAACATAGGTCTCAGATATCTGGTTGATACGTGAGCATCATGACTATGGCCATTCCATGACCATTCCGGTGGATTTTGGAGGTGGTCTCATGGAAAAATTATAAGGGTGAAGGAAATGTGCACTTGCCTGAAAAATGTGAACGTCTGCCCTTTTTGGAAGTGTGGTACTACAGTAGGCCTAGCAGGGGGTGCTGTGTACCTTCTGTGGTTTTTGGCTTGGCCGATGTTTGCACTCTACAAGTGCTTTTTTTATTTGTTTGTTTGTTTTATTTATTTAAAAAAAATTTTGGGACAAATTAAATATTTTGGCATTTTGTAAAAATGCTTTTGCAGATTAATGCAGAGTCAAACAAGACACATGGGGTGATAATAATGAAGGGTGTGGCTTGTGCTGGTCTGTATCAGCAATGAACAAAATCAGGAAGTAAAAATGGGAATTTAAAGAGGTTTCAGCAAATTCTGTATGACTTAAAACAGTATTAAGGTGTTGCTTGTTTGTTTACTTGAATTTAAAGCCAGGTTTTGTACGTATCTACTAATCAGTATGTATAGTATGTAGATGTATATGCAATATATGTATCTGTGTAGGCTATATAGATTGTTTTGGTGTTGGAGCTTACTGTCTGTAACACTGAGTTGGAATTAGCTACTGTGCATTAATCACTAAATAAAAATAGGCTTTCCATGTGACATCACAACCTGGCACAGATTTCAACATGGAAGGTCTTTCTCTATCATGCTTTTTTCCCTCTCCTGTAAAAATAAAAGGAGCTAGAGAGAGGGGGAGGTAGAGAGAGATAGGAGAGAGAGAGAGAGAGAGAGAGAGAGAGAGAGGTTGTGAATTGCTAGCGTGAAAGGACAGCCCACATACATAGAGAATTCACAACCAGGCAACTTGCGCTGACTAATTTAGACATCCATCCATGGGTTGCCTAGCAACACTTGGGATTTGTTTCTCTCTCTTTTTTTAATTCTTGCATGTACAGCTGTTTGAGAGAGGAGATAGGGTTAAAATTGTTCCCAAGACCTTTTCATTCTAGCACATTCATTTGCTCGTTCCGTCGCCTTGCATTGTTCCTCAGCTGATTGCATCAGTGTGCAATCGACTTCACCTCACGCCGTCGCGTGAATCTGTGACAAGGCGAACTTTAGTGAACTTTGCCGCTCAACTTCTAGTTCACATTAGCACTCTTCTGCTTCTTCCCTGATTGAGCGGAAATAGAGAAAGTTCTTCCAAGTGATTCAGAAACGATGCTTTAATCACCAAGTGTGCATCTCACTGTTGTAGTATTAATACAAGATAAACAAAGACAGAAAAATATAGGGGAAAATATAAGGGAAAAGCAGAATGAATCAAAAGAAAGGAGCAACAAGGGAAGAATATAGGCATGGAGAGAAAGGGGGAGGAACCTAAGGGAACAAGCAGAAATAAGAAACAAGATAAAAGGATGTGTAAAAGAGACAAGAAGGGAAATGGTAAATAAGTAGAAATGGAAAGGAAGAAAAGAAGTAAAAGGTAATAAATAGAGAGGTAAATTTGAGAGGAAATTAAGAATGATGGAGGAAAGGAAGTGAACAGAGTTGGAGGACAGAATGAGAAAAAAAGAGGGGAGGTTGGAATGGGAGAATGGATATTTGGGGCGAAACAGTGAAAGAGAAAGTGAGATTGAGTGGTGTTAAAGAGATGGACAGGAAAGGAAAGGAGTAAAGGATGAGTGAGATTGGAGGAGGGATGTGGCGAACAGACAGGAAGGGGAGAGAAACTGAGAGATGAGGAGAAAGAGGAAAGAGAAGAAATGAGGTGAAGAAAGATGACAAAGTGGTGGAGAGCAAGCATGAAGAAGAAAGTTAAAAGAGATAGAAAAATAGAATAAGGAGTAGAGATCATAGAAGGAGAATGGTAGAAAAGAGAAATGACAGGAGGTGGTGATGGAAAGAAAACCGGAGAAGAGAGGGAAGGGAGAAAAGAGAGAGGGATCCAAAATGTAGAGAGGGAGATAGATTATGAGGTGAAGAAGAGAGAAGAAAAATAAAAAGGTGGAGGAGTTCAAAAAGGGGAGATTATGGAAGAATAACAGAAGCGGGTGAGGTAGGAGAGAGGAATAGATTTTATTCAGAGGAATATAAAATAATTGTTAAGGTAAGTGAAAAGATGGAAAAATAAATAGATAAAAGAATGAGAGATAGAAAGAAAGAGGATGGAGTAAAGAAATTCGAACAGTGGGGAAAAGAGGAAAAAGAGAGATGGTTTAATGATGTAAAAATGAGAAGGATTGAGAGGCGAAACAGAGAGAGGAGAAACATGAAGGAATACAAGGAGAAGGAGGAGATGTGATGGAAAGAATACAGAAGAAAGGGAAATAAAGCAGAATGTTCAAAAATGTAGAGAGAGAGAAAGCTCACAAGGTGACAACAATATGGGTAAAAATAGAGATGGATGGGTAGAAAGAATTTGTTAAAAAAAAAGAAAGAAAAGAAAGAAAGAAAGAATGTAAAAAATCAGCTTATGGGGAATGTAAAAGAAGGAGAAAGAGATTATATGATGAAGTGAAAAGAGAAAAAAACAAGAAAATTGAGAAGTGTAAAAAGAGAGAGAAGGAAGTAAGAAGAATATATGGTAGAAGGAGAACAGAAGGAGAAGTGAAGAGGAAAGAGTAAAAGAAAGGTAGAAGGAGAGATGGAAGAGAAAGAGAACAGGAGGGAGGGAGGGATAAGAGAATGAGATTGTGAGAGAGAGAGAGAGGGAGGGAGGGAGAGAGAGAAAGCTCAGAGTGAATGTGCGATGCTTGTGCGCCCAGCTTCTTCCTCTCGGAGAGTCACACAAGGCAGGATGTGTGGAGGGCCAAGTGTGTGCAGTGATCTGGTGCTCCCTCTGTCTCTCCATCATCTCTCGTTCATCCCTCATTCACCCTGGGAACCTCCGGCCGGGAACTCTTTGCTCCAGTCGGCTTGATGATCCAGCAGGAGCCATGAAGTCCATACTGAACGTTCTGAAGAAGGAAGGTGAGAGGACGCCCTGAGGTTGAGTTTGCTGAAGATTCATGGCAGAACTTTATTTTTGCTGGATTTTGGTGGAGATCTTGATACAGATTTAAAACTTGACAGATCGACACTTTGTTCTGAGCTGTGTGTTTGTGTGTGTGTGTGTGTGTGTGTGTGTGTGTGTGTGTGTGTTGAAGTGATAACGATTTTCTTCTCATTGGTCTATTGATTGCATTGTGTCCGATTGTACCGAGTGTTTAATTACAACCTCAAGAGGCTACAAATGAAATAATTGGCAGTTGATATGAAAAGTGTCACTTACTCCATGACCTCATTTCCTGCTCACAGATTGCATTCAGCATGATCTTTCACCAAGAGTGATATTTACTTCACAGTTTTTTAATGATTTTCAGTATGGATATGCCAATCTCTTTTTATCTGTAATTTTTTTCTCGGGTTTGGGACTTTATTCATAAACTTATTGGATACACATGGGTCGTTTATTTTAAAAATCAAAAGACAAAATTACAGCCATTTCTGGGGGGAGAAACAAACAAACTCTAAGCTGACACTTTCTTAAAGCCAATTATACACTTAAGATGGAAACAATGATCAGATCTCAATTCGGGTTAGCTAGGCATATTCGTCAACACTGTCAAACAGTCACAGAACCAATACTGGACTGAGAAAAATATGTCACATGCTCAATGTCAGATTTGTGCAAGTCATATTTTTCATTTATCATTTGATGTTATGAATTATATGACATTTTACACTAGAAACTTTTTGGTATTAACCTTTTTTCCCTGATAAATGTATTTATTTGTTTGTTTGTTTGTTTATTTAAAACAAAAACTTTACCAAACTTTTTCCAAAATGTTGACATTTTTGTTGATGCTTTGTTATAAACAATTTCTGCCAGGTTTTCATAGTTAAAATAATTACAAGTTTAACATCAAAATGTATTTATTTTCACTCGTTCTAATTAGTTATAGTTTCTATGGTAACGACAAAATTCTTAGGGACTTTATAGTGGGTGTGCTGCATAATTTAAGACTTACAAGAAACAAACCAAAACATCTTGTTATTGTAACAAAACACTGAATAAAATCTTATAATCACTGATCGTTTATTTGACATTCATGGAAGGATACTCCAGGTTCAGCACTGTGTAACTGTCAGTAAGTTTAGTTTTTGTGTTTGCAATTTCTGGTTTCACTGTAACATGAAAAGGTTTTTTTTTTGTTTGTTTGTTTGTTTATTTGTTTTTGTTTTGGTTTTTTTTTTGCAAGTAGTATTATTTTCAAGAAGTAGTTTGAAAAAGAGAAGCTGGTGAGTGAATGATTGTTTATAGCATCTATAACATTACAAAAAGAATGCATACATTTCATTCATAACTACAATAAAATATTTGTAATCATTGAAGAAATACTGTGGTATAAGAGAAATAAAAGAGTTGTGTGTCATGTCATATCACACAATACACAGCGTAGATTGTTGCCCTATAACATCACAACCCAAGAATTTTATTCCTTACTTATAATTAACACTATAGAGCAGTGATTTGCATAGTGCTGTCCTGGAAATCTAGCTTGTTTTATCATTCACCCATGGAGGATATGTTTTTTTGGCTCTGGTTTGTTTGTCTGTTTATTTGTTTGTTTACACAAAAGGCTATGAATGGATTTGAATATTTGTTTTTTAGGGGTGGAATATGGCCCAAGTAAGTCCCCATTAGATTTTGGAGATGAGCCAGATCATCTGGATTTAAGATCCTGAAAGTTTTTAAAGGATTCTTTAATATTGTGATATAGGATGGGTTTTTTTTTGTAAGTGTATAGCAGACACTGCAGCATGTGCTGTGTAGTTTCCAAGCTCCCTGAGTGCTCTAGTTTTTTGGCTTGTTTTATTTAGAAGTATTGAAGTATTAGAAGCATTGTATTTATTGTATTTATTTACTAGGACCTGAAGTTGATATTGTATTTGTCAAGTAGCTAAGCTGCAAAATATGTTCAAATATGGTTTGGCTAACTGTTATTTACCATAGTCATCAGTGTATTCATTTGGTGTTGATTTAGCACTTGCCATAGCAACAGCTACTTTCTATATCCAAGGAGATAATCCAAGCTGTCATCTAGTAATGATCATAATTTTATCACAACGACAAGACACAGCTTCCTTAGCTTTACGGTTTTAGTGTTGACCAGTTTGTCATTGGGAATGGAGCGGTTTTTCCCACCAGTGAACAAGACGATCTCCTCGTGACCATGGGAACACACAGGAGGTTCTGAAGACCTCGTCACGTACAGCCTTTTTACTGGTCAAACACCCAGCACTTACACTTGATTACAGAGTTTTAGCATCAATATCATTACAAGTCGAAATCCTGAATTCCACAATGGCATTAACAGTGGGATGTTGGGTTCTCAAGCAGGCCTTAAGCTCGTATCCAAGACTTTTTATTTCCTTGATTCTGACAGCCTCTGCCTAGTAAAAACATGGTTTCTGGTTCAATCTCGTCATTTGGAGCAACATTAAATAAATGTGTTATGACGAAAACCAGGGAGATGCAGCTGCATCAACCTGGTAATGTCATATTGACTGCACATGTGAATGCATTGTTTAGCACCACCGTTATTGAGATGTATCTACGTAGTATTTTTAACCATGTGGAAAGGTGCGAGATGTACACTGTGACCTTAAATGGCCCAGTGTACTTGAAACGTGCTGTAAGTCCTTCCATGGCCTGTTTCAGTGTTGCGACAGAGACATAAATATAGCTGCTCATCATGCATTCGCACGGGATTCTCACGGGCAGAGAGAACATCTCGATCAGATTTCTGATGTCACTGGAAAGTGAAGAGCTTGGTTAGATTTTGTGAAAGTGTGCTGGGTTTACCTGAGAGAAAGAGCGTGACTTGGTGGTCTTTGTGGAGTCTTATAGTTTATATAATTATAAACAGTCTCCTGAGTCATAAAGAAATGGCAGGTTGGAATTCAGATGATACCACAGCCATCCAACCACACATCAAATTGTCTGAAATAGATGTTGAACCTCTCTTACCTTGATCAGAAGAGTCAAACAAATCACTGCTATTTGTAAGCTTGTGCATTAAGAACAGGATTGTTAGTGCCCTCCTCTAGAACCAAATTGAAATAAGCATGGTACTGTATATAAAAATTGTAGATTTAAATGTTAAGTATAAACGAATTATTAACCATACAAATACATTAATAACCCTATCCATAGCCCTAACCCCTAACCCTAACCCTAATCATGCAAAAAGACCAATGGCTGAGATTTCTCTGTACAGACTGAGCACACAAGATTTATAGGTTGATTATTATATGGTATTGTAATAAAAGGGTAGCCTTTTTAAATCACTTCGGGCACTGTTGCTTGCACACTTCTGAAAAAGGCATCTCCATCCATGTCTGTAAGGGTTTTGGCAGCTTTCAGCTTGTTTCCTTCCCATGATGAACAACAGCTTTACAATGAGCTATATGTACTTTGTGGGAGTTCATAAACATTATATCCCTTAAGATATTTTCTTCCCACATTTTCTTTTTCAAGAAAACACTGAAGGCTTCTCTGGAAGCTTATAAAGATCATAGCACACAGTGCACTAGCTAACAGCTAACTTGCTGGTTGGATATGCACTGGTCCTTATGTTTATTTACTGTGTGAACTGTTTTTGCCATACAGTAATTAACAGTAATGTACCAAAAGCGAGTTGGGCTTTGCTTAATATTTCCTGAGACAGAATATCAAAGGGAATGCTCGTTTAGGCAAAATCCATCAAGCCTGAAACTCTAAAATTCTCTAAACTCTAAAAGCCTGAAACTCTAAAACTCCTAAAATTAGATTTTTATGGTTTATTTGTATTTTAATCAGGATGGACTGGGATGACGAGCTCCCAGTGCAGACATTTGCAGAGCATAAGTGCTGTGTAAGGACACCTCTTTAAAGCTTTGATAGAGTTGTGGTGGTACTATGCAGAAACCTAATAAAAAGCAAACTAAAATGAGAATTATAATTTTGAGGCAGGTCAGTTAAGCTCCATGCTTTGAATCAGCTAATAGCTCTGTGTAGCTAACGGTGGCTGTTTTCCTCTGTTCAGTGTACTCATTAAACCTGGAAAGTGAACCACATTCCATATAGGTGTTTTGATGTTGATTATTTTCCTATAACAGCATGCTCCCCATGGCATGTTAGCATAGTGGTTAGCATGTCTGCCTCACAGCAAGAAGGTCCTGGATTCAAGTCCCGAGTTCAGGCATTCTTGTGTGGAGTTTACATGTTCTCCCTGTGCCTGCGTGGGCCTCCTCTGGGTATTCAGGTTTCCTCCCACAGTCCAAAAACTGTGTGTCTGCTGGCCTATGATGGTCTGGCGAGTTGTTCAGGGCGTACCGTGCTTTCACATAGTGTCAGCTGAGATAGGCTCCAGCCTCCCCGTGACGCTAGTCGGATTAAGCGGCTCAGCAAATGAGTGAGTGAGTGAGTATGAGAGTGAGTGAAAGCATGCCTCCAGTGTTGTATTGGCTCATGTAAATATATAGATTATATTTGGTATCACCTGATTTCTGCTTTATTAATTACTTTCTTTCTTTCTTAGTGCCTTTCCGAGAGGCTCCGGCAGCATCAGCGGCGAACTCAAGCCGGAGCAGGCCTCAGCAGGCTCAGACAGGCCGTAGCACTCTGGCCGCACCCCGTGTACTCCTGCGCTCCAACAGTGACAACAACCTGAACATTAACAAGCTCTCAGCACCACCCCCGCCCTCACGCTCGCCCTCACCCTCACGCTTGCCGTCGCCTTCACCCCTGCGCAGCCTGTCACCCCGCAGGCCCCAGCAGATGCAGAACAGCTCCAATGGCACAGTAAAGAGCATGGGCCGGGGGGCCAGGCACCCCCCGCGCAGCCGCTCACCCTCGCTGGGCCGCCTGGGGGACAGCGATTCCCGCAGACACCCACCCCAGCGCCACAGCAGGTCAGTGTCATCACATTTCCTTCACAATTTATGACTGACAGTACTGATAAAGTTTTGAATAAGATGAATGCAACACGATGTAGACATAAGTACAGTAATTTCTTTCCACTTAACCACTTGATTCCGTTCATGAAAAGCTCTGCAGGTAGCTGATGAGGTAAACCATGGGAGAGTAAAGTTCATGCTGTGCATCATCAACATTTTGGAGCCACAGGACTGTAACAGCAAAGTAGTGCAGTTAGTTCAAAAGCTCAAATTAGCCATTTTTGTGTTGATGCATCTCAGCTATCATGCATTTTATTTTCTTTCACAGTCAAATTGTTATTTTATTCTGATTATACAGCCTGCATTGCTGGACAGCATTTGAAGCCTTTAAAAGGTCTGAAAACAGAAAGTCCAAGTCTTCTTCCCACCTCCGTATGAAGGCGTGCAAACATGCTTTCTCCTTGTTAGACTGCATTTTCTTGCTACAGAGAGATTTTTCTCAGAACTTTGCATTAAAGCAACACCTAACTTAACCCATAGAGCACCTCAGTCTCACAAAGCTGCACATCTCTAATCATCTCTTAACAACATCTCTTAACAACATGATCCAGTATTGATCAAACATCATGGTGTGAAATGGATAGCTGAGGTGCGAGATGTTGATTGATTTGTCTCTGAGGTGGAGACTGTTTTTGAGCTCTTTCCAAAGGTGTTCTCAAGACCACCATTATTGAATCCAGAGCAAGTCCAATCTCAGAACGAGTCAAGTCAAAGTCAATACTGAGATCAAAGTGGTTCAAGTCTAAGTGAAAGACCAAGAATAAAGAATAAAATACCAATGTTTAGGCCTGTTCTAGGATTTTCAATACATTAAAAAACATGTCTTAAGCTTTTTATTTACCACGATTATGAGCAAAAAGTGATAACAATGCTAGTACTAGAGTGCACCCGGGTCGTACTGCACTCACATTGCCCCCCTTAATGGACCAGGACACTTTAAACTTCCCGCCCTCCGAATGCTTCCGAAAACGCTCTCTTCGGCATTTTCCGCTGAAACTGACTGCTGACGTCACTTACAGAAAGCACTTCAGTGCGGAAGCGATTCATTCGAAATGGTGACATCGTGTGTTGTTGGCGGGTGTAGCAATAACTACTCGGAGAACAGTTACATCCCCCACCGAGTTGTCTCCATCAGTGGCCGACTGACCCTGTAATATCCGCGAAGTGGAAACGATTTGTGGAATTCACGAGGAAATGCAGTAACCAGTATTCGCCCCGTGAAGACCGACCCACGCACAGCCCGAGATGCTTGTGATTAATTCCGGACAGAACATAGAAATAAAACTTACCAGTCAATGTTGTTGGCACGATTTTCACGGCCATCATTTGCATCCATGGGCTCGACCGGGAGTTTCGCGTTGTTAGCAACTGCAGCCTGTGGAGGAGCTACCGGTTCGAACCGATAAGGCTCTATAACCGGAGCCTGTAAATTGTTTAATCCCCCATCGACACTTTCATCATTGTCCGATGTAAGTAAGTTGGGGGCTGAATAATTGTTTAAGTCCTCACTCCGATCGCTAAAAGACTCGTCCGAAGGGAATGGAGAAGCTTCTCTACCGCTGGCGGCCATTGTACTATAGTGAAGCTAGACTGTTGTTTTCTGGAATCTACATCACATTGTCACGTGACCAACTTAGGCTCTGATGTGCGTGTACTCGGGAATGTTCGGAAAACACTGAAGTTTCTCAGCTGGCTTTGAAAACCACAGTGTGTATTGGTCAAAAAAAGCCGTGGATGTAGTTATATACGCCAACCAAACAATTTACATGATTTTGCATTGTTAATTAAGACATGTCCTTTAAACCAATGCCCATATACTGACCAAGCTCATTTAATCAATGACTTTGTTTTTAATGTGCCGTTACATAAAAAAAAAATTAAAGACAGCTAGACTTGGTCGAGACCAACTAGAATATTTGCTAAGACCTACGGGCAAGACTGAGAACAACCTAAGTACAAATACCAACAATAGGAAAAACGTCTCAAATCTGTGAGCAGACTCAAGTACAACAGCCCAGTCTCATTCAACAAATACTGAATTGACAGTGGAACCACACCAACCAGCCATAACGCTAAAAACATTATAATCACTGACAGAGAAAGTGAATAACATTGATTATCTCGTTACAGTGGCACCTGCCAAGAAGTGGGATGTATTAGGAAGAAAGCGTGCAGTCAGTTCTCTGAATTGATCTGTTGGAAGCCGAAAAAATGAGCAAGTGTAAGGATCTGAGCCTCGGGCCACATTGTGATGGCCACATTGGGTATCCAAGGCTCATTGATGTGTGTGGACAGTGAAGGCTAGTACTTCTGGTCTGATCCCACAGAAGAGCTACTGTAACACAAACTGCTGAAACTGTTAAAGAATACTGGTGTTGGTCATCCTTACAGCATAATTTGTGTGTAATGTAATACGTTTAAGCAATAAAGAGCTTATTTTAACACAAATGACCATAAAAAATACTATAATAGACAATTTAATCCCGTGAATTACTAGTGGGGGCTGAAGCAACCATTTTTTCCCAGAAGTAATGTGAACTCGTTTTGCCGGGTGTCCAGCGCAAGTAATCAAGCAGTGAGCAACATTTTAGGTGATAAAACTCCCAGCATACTAAAGGCTCTGACCTTGTACTGGTTCCTTTTGGTGAGGCGCAGCTCTTGTCTGTTGTCACCCTTTGATTCTTTATGAAGGAATTCTGTAGAAAAAGTGTCCGGTTTTAGATGTAAAAGCTTGGGCTTTGTGCAAAGTAGGTGGGGTTTTTTGTTTAGTTTTTTTTTCTTTGGATTTTTACCCATTTTTTCTCCCTAATTTAGTCGTATTCAATTCCCACCCATCAAGTATTGCCTTCCCTACACGACCACCACCAACCAGGGAGGTTGCACATACCCCCACCATGACATGTAACGTGCAATGTAGTTTTGCCCGGAGGTCACGCCAATAGCAGGTCAGCTTAAAGTGGTCTTCACAGTGAATTGCATGCGAAAGGAAACATTTTCAGAGTATGGTTTGTGACGATGTTATGTTTCCCATGATTTCTGTGCTTGTAGTTCGTACAGTCATATGCTTGGCATGCTGCCAATTTTTAAAGCTGAGAGTGTCATACAAAATTTTGTTATGTGTGTACATAATGACAATAAAGACTCTTGAATCTTGAATCTTGAAGGCAACATGTCGCTGCGCATGACTCGTAGTAATTAGTAGTGTGGCAGCACCCGCGTGTACTTGACAAGAGGCAAGGACTGACTTTGCCTGATGGAACCACTGATGTCATATAATAGACAATTTAATTTTTTGTTTTAAAGATTGTTTTAAAGAGCTAGTAATACAAATTCACCACAGGTACCCTTTAATGCTGGCTATGAGAGGAAGGTGTCAGAACACAGTGCATTGCAGACTGCTATGCTGGGGATGCCTAACCGCAGACCAGTCAGGTGGTGCTAATGTTATGGCTGTCAGTATATACTTTTAGGAAATGAATATTATGTATGTCAGTGCCTTGCCACATGCTGTGCAATTACAGCAAGATCATTACTTTTCACACTGTATGAGATAAAAACAATAAAATCTGAATTCTATAACAGACTATGTGCCAATATGTTCTCCATGTCAGATTGTAACAGTAACAATATAACAATAAATCATTGATTAAAATGAGTTACTACATTCTTGTTCTGGGATTGTGCATGGTCACACTGAGGTAATAGAGATGTTTGTTCACTGATATTTTGCCATTGCTGTACTATAAATGTAGCTGTCCTATGAGTTTTGTATCAGAGCAGCTATCACATCCAGAGATTCTGTGCATTCAAGCTACAAAGTAGGCGGGAAAACATAGACACTCACATGTATGTTGGTGTTTTGTTAGCAGTGAATTATCTAGGTTACTGTAATTCATTCATTCATTCATTCATTCATTCATTTTCTGAACCGCTTATTCCTAATTAGGGTCGCGGGGAGGCTGGCACCCATCTCAGCCGGTTACTGTAATGAGTTAGTATATCTTTAAACTGTATAGGCAGAATGATAGCTTTATGATTTCTAGATTTAGCAGTTAGCAGTGTCACCTCAGAATAAGCAGGGTTCTGGATTCGAACCTGACTGCTGACTGAAGCGTTTCTGTGTGCATGTTCTCCTTGTGGGTGCTTGAGTTTACTCCGTATTAGGTTAATACCACTCTTGATTGACCATAGGTATGAATGTGTGCGAATGGTTGTTTGTTTCTCTCTTAGCCATGCGGTAGGTTGGCAACTTGTCCCTGTACCTCGTTTCTCATCCAGTGTCAAATGGGCTTGGCTCCAGACCACCCACAGGTGACCTTAACTTGTATATACAGTATAGAGTAAGTTGTTTAAAGGTAAGAAGTCCTACTTTGTTTTTAACACCTCAAACTGTGGTCTTATTAATCTAATGTCACACGGAGTTCCCATTCCAAGCATTGAGGGGTTTTTGGGGTTTTTTTTATTCACTTTAGTTTTGTTTTGCTTTGTTTTGTTTTTCCTATCATACAGTTAATGGTCAAAGACAGCCATTTGATTAATGACCAACAAATTCAACAAAAGACGAACAAAATTTACAAGTTAAAGTTGAAAATGCCAGTACTTCTAGTATGTTTATTTCCCCACACCTCAAAAAATAATCTGCTGGCATTGTTGCTAAATAGTTTCTATGAATACTACAGGATTCCTAAATGTGTGTCAGAATAATATAACTTTATTTCAGTTTCTACTTACTGTTTTTAAACATGGCTCTTCGGATCAGTAATTGATTAATTGATTTATTTGTCTGTCTGTCTGCTTGTCTATCTATCTAACCATATATCAATTTATTTATTTAATTATTTATTGTGGTGGTGAATTGAATGTATTCATATTGGAAAGTAGCCTAGTCAGTATGCTCCAGGATGTTCACTATGACACAGTTCTGTTTAGAGTGATAGAGGACAGCATGTGGCAGAGACTACAGGAAGTACAGTACTCAATGTTTTGCATATCAGTGGCCTTGTTCTACTTGTGTAAGGAAGCAGGACATCTTAATCGTGTTAAAGTGGTAGTGTGCATTAATGGTGGCTTGATGAAATTTCAGATAAGAATGACATTATTATTATTATTATTATTATTATTATTATTTTCCTCATAATTTGTTGATGATGTTCTAGCGACTTGTGATATTCTGGTGATATTCTGGTGAGTAGGTAATAAACAGTTCACAAACAGTTGGTTGAATCCCTGTGAACGGTCAGCAGCATTTCGGTAAATGTGGGAACTGTGGCAGTTTTTCTTGGACTCTTTACCAAACCTTCGTCGAGTTGCCTGACGGTTGCATTACAGTCACAGGACCACAAAAGTCACAGAGTTTGAACTGTCACAGAGTCTTCAAACTGTTCGCCAAGTATTTTCCAAGTATTCTTAAACCAGTCATCACATTCCTGGGGCAAGCAATTCCAATATTGCATCACATTCCATTTGGCAAAAAGACATGTTCACCAAAGATTTCTCAATTTTTTTAACATGTTCAAAACTCTTTGGTGAATTAAAATGAGATCTCAGAGATCTAATACATCTTAGAGACCTAATTATTAGAGTACTTGGAGTACTTGAATGAATGGCAAACATGAAGAATGTTTCTTGCGCCGACTGAGATACTCCTTTAAGGTTTATATCTGACTATAAGACTTCATGCTAATGTTAACACTAGAATCATAACTTTTTGGTCTGATTTGAGAGACTCAAGGATTTTTAATTTATTTAAATTGAATTTATTTATTACATAATATATTTATAGTCTACAGCAGTTTGAAAGGATGTAAAGAATAAATTAATTGTGCGTTCAAAGAGAACTTGTGAATTAGTGATTTCACCATGGCCACATGTATGCACAAGCCTCTTGTTTTTGGTTTTGTTTATAAATTAGTCACATGAAATCCTGTAGACACAGAGTGACATTATAGGGTTTTTTTGGTCTGATTTACAAGACAGAGAAATTCCTCAATCCAGACATTACTCAGTATCATAGACTTTGCTGTCTATTCTTCTGCCTTGACTCTTTCTTACAAAATGTAGCACATTCTTTCATTATCATTACAAGCACTGATTGCAACTGATTGTGAATATCATTTTTGACCTCAATTATCTCCACCCAGAATGTTTTTGGTGCATTTTATTTTAATCTGTCTGTTTTCTTTGCCTGTCTTTTTGTTTGTTGTTAAGTAGGATTGCACAAAACAGACTGATCTGATTTCCATAAAACTTGGTGGAAAAGTGTATCATGGGCCAAGGGAGCATCCATAAAAATTTTGAGTGAATCCAAGTCACAGGGGGATCCATGAACTTAGCATGCAAGAAACGCAATTTGGCCTTGGCAGAAGTCTGCACGCTTCGGTGTCATACATCCTAATCCGGTAGATGGTAGTAAAATTCAAGAGTGACACAACATTCATTCATTCATTCATTTTCTGAACCGCTTAATCCTAATTAGGGTCGCAGGGAGGCTGGCACCCTACTCAGCTGACTCTGGGCGAGGGCAGAGTACACCCTGGACAGCTCGCCAGGCCATCGCAGGGCAGAAACACACTGACG